>CAJDSM010004558.1:0-10296 GCA_903981925.1 Ostrea lurida
CATACAACGCCCGAGTGGTGCGCGCAAATGCTGCCCTAAAAAGTGAATGCCAGAGAGTCGGACTTCTCTACTGGAGGATGAAAGGCTTCACTACTCGCCAAGACAATATTTTCTCTGATGGTGTACATCTGAATTCTTTAGGAATGAGAAAATATTACAGACAATTTCGAGGAATCTTTCTATCCTTACATTCCACATAATGTTTTTCCCCCTTCCCTCTCTAGCCATGATGACAGGGGCATCTGGCTACGTTGGTATATGTTGGGGAATCCCTTTTTGAGTTATTTTATACCTTTTATGAATTAATAGTTTTCATGTATATTATGATCTCTTTTTTATACCATTAGGCATTTTGCATTAGTTAAGGTATTAGACTCGTATCATTTTGTTATTCAACAATTTTAATGTTAGGTGGTTTACCTGGAGTTCTCCTCCAACAACACATGTAGCTCTTGTTGTCATATGAGTCATGCTGCCTATTAAGCTTTTGTTTTCCTTTTTTCAGTAGCGGTTTTCCCAGCCATTGTTATTAGATATTAACCACCTTCATTCCAGGTATAATATGGTATTTTTCAGAGTGCATAGCCATATATTAGGCATTTGTGGCTTAACAGGCATAGGGCCGTTGCTTTTACATTTCGGGTGCATTGCACCCCTGTTTTAACAATGTTATTCAGCTCTGGCTATGTATGGTTGCAGTTTTATTTGTATCTGCAATTGGGTCACCCTCGTAGTACATGACTACCCAGCTCTGGCTATTGATGGAATATTTCATTTGATGGGTATTTAGCACTTAACCCATACTAGGTAATGCTCATAATCTGCGTTAATTCTTCCATTTGCTCTGGCTATTTTCTTGAGGGTGCCCACTTGTTTTGTAGCTCTGGCTTCAAAACCTAGCAAATGGCTATTTTTTCTGTTATGTCAAGCCACATATATGGCTACTGGTAGAGGGTTTAATTTTTAACTGCTACGAGCTCTGGCTCTATAAACACAGTTCAATATCTTATAGTCTACAACCTCTGAGTATACTTCTTTGGACACAGCATTTTTTTGATGTGCCAAAGCAACTGTGGTTGTGGTGCAGCTGTATGCTTGTGTCTAATTGAGGTGTACTAGTCCATGTGCAGCAACCAAAATCAGTAATTTTTTGTTTTTGAATTCCTCTCTCAACATTATCATGGTTTTCAGAATATGGCTTCCCGCCCAAAGAGACGTAAATAAGTCTACTCATCTGGCCCAGCACCTCAACAACAGAAAGACACCACTGGACCCAACTTGAAAGACTTGGTTACGAATGCATGTCCGGCGCCTTACCAATTATTGAAAACAGTTACCGTAAGGACTGCATTGACCAGGCTGAACGACAATCAGCCTCGGCATCAACAGCTTCCACAACAAGCAGAGAGTGCGAACACACACGCCAAGCACGACGTGCTCTTTCAATGCGATTGTTAGCCCGAACCTACAACAGGTATTACGCCACTAGGTAATGATGATGTGCAAGAAAAACACTTCTCTCGTGGGGATTTCAAAGCCTGTGGGCTTGGGGGTGGACACAAAATTAAAGCCAAGATCTTTGCCAATGAATATGTCAAACTGGCCTCATTGCTCCCAAGTCCAACTCGAAACAGGAGCCCAAATTTAAATCGTGGAAAAAGACGGGCAACTAGTGTTCATCAAATCAAATGACACTAATCATATCAAATCCTCGCCCAATGGATGGAGGCCTTTCATATTGTTCGTGGCTCTCCACTGCCAAAATACCCCAATGAAGTTGGGCAGCTTAATGAGCCTATGCCCAAATTTATTCAGGGCATATCTAAGTCCTGTGGAGATGAAGCGGCCATAAGCTACGATGAGAAAATTTAATGGCGGCAGGTGGCGCCAAGAGCCTGTCCGTGGGATAGGAAAAACTCTGAACTTTTCCATGATGCAATTGTTCAGGGTTTAGAAGCAAGAACCAAACTTAAGAAACAGCCCTTTCGTGCAGCCTCCTCGAAGCAAAAATACTGCTTCACCTTTAATAACAAAGGCTCCTGCAGTAAAGGCAACTCCTGCCTGTATGCCCACATTTGTCAATACTGCTCGGGCAAACATCCAAGACTCCAATGCCACAAATATAGATCAGGGCAAAACAACACGGCGGGTGCAAAATCCGCCAAATAAGATCGATAATTCTGTTGTGACCCCAATTAGGGTGGATAGATTGGCTGTATATCTTCAAGGGTATGACCCCATTCTCTTACAATTTTTACTCGAAGGGTTTAGATACGGTTTTAAAATTCCTTACTACGGTCATCGTCAATTCCGTCTTTCGCAAAATTTATCGTCCTTGAAAGGAAATGAAAGTGTATTGTGGGGAAAATTAGATAATGAGATAGAATTAGGTAGGGTGGCAGGCCCCTTTTCTTCCCCACCGTTTCTTAACCTTCAGGTTTCACCACTCGGTTTAGTCCCCAAGAAGAACCCAGGGGAATTGAATTCAGACTCATACACCATTTGTCTTACCCCGAAGGGTCCTCAATCAACGATCACATTCCTCAGGAATATTGTACGTGCAATACCAAACAATAGATGACGCTATTTCGGCCATCAAGTCAATTTGGGTGGGAGCACTACTAGCGAAAACTGACTTAGAAAACGCTTACAAGCAAATACCATTCACCCGGATGACTTTGAACTATTTGGCTTCTGCATTAATGGAAATTTTATTTTGACAAAAACCCTCCCTTTTGGCCTCAGTTATTCTTGTAACCTTTTCGAAAAGTTTAGTTCAGCCCTGCAATGGATTCCCATGATAAATTTGCCGTGGTACACTGTGTACATATTCTTTGACTTCCTGTTTATTGGCAACCCAAACTCTACTGCCTGCCAGCATGCGCTCCAGGCATTCCACACCCTAGCAGGTGACCTCAACCTACCAATTAAGTCTGAGAAAACAGTTCCCCCTTGCACGACCCTCACATTTATGGCTTAGAAATAGATACAGCTAAATTTGAGATCAGACTCCACAAGACAAATTACTACGCCTACAAGAATCAATTCATACCTTTCAAAGAAACGCAGAGCTACTCTGCGCGGAGTTACAGTCCCTTATTGGACTGTTAAATTTTGCCTGCTCGGTCGTACCACCAGGTAGGACATTTCTTCGTAGAATCATTGACCTTACTAAGGGCATTCAAAAACCTTATCACCACCGTAGATTAAATTCGGAAGCTAGGGCTGATCTACATGCTTGGTCCATCTTCATAGAGCATTTTAATGGTAAGGCACTATTTCATTCAGGGAAACACTACACCTCCCAGTCCTTACATCTTTAACAGATTCTAGCAATATAGGTTTTGGATGCACATTTGGTAGGAAATGTTCTATGGATCTTTTCAAGAACAGTGGTTAGGATACCATATTTCAGTTAGGGAGTTTTTTCCATTGTTTTAGCCATAGAGAATATTGGGGTGAAAGGTTGTCAAACACATCAGTTGTAATCCATTCTGACAACAGTGCGGTGGTCCATGTTTATAAACAAAAACTCTTCTAGAGACCCTAACCTGATGAAATTAATGAGACGCCTATATGGTAGCATCTCTTTACATTCAATATTCATTTCCATGCTGAGCACGTCCAGGCCTTGAGAATATTGCACCTGATCTTTCTCTCGTCTTCAGATACAAAGATTCAAGGACCTCTTCCCCAACATGGAAATGGAAGAACAATGGTTTCACATGCACTACTACACCTCTGACAAGAACAGTAGACTTCTTGATTAAGAACTCGCTATCAGAAGACTCACTTTCATCATACAGAAAATTTTTACAATTTACAGAACTTTTATTTGCACTCATGTTGATCACAATGCAACTCCTTACCCCCATCACTTTTCCCGTTTGTTACTGTATATTTGCTCATTGCTACCATTCAGGCTTGGCTGCTTCAACTACACGCCACACATTGCCGGCATTAAGCTATACTTTTCAACTTGGGGGTTATCAGGACCTTACTCAAAATTTCTTGGTTAAAAAACAATTGCAAGGATTTAACCCTTTGAATTAGCACCACTGACTATAATTAATCCAAGTTAAAAACTAGGTCCGTATAGACTTATCGCTAATATTCGCCTCCAATGTTGAACCCGACCATTATATCAAATATGAAGGAAAGACTGAAAATAGTCGGGTTCAATGTGGAGGCGAATATAATCGATAAAATCTAATTTTGTACGGTTCCTAAACCTTTTCTTCCTCGACTAAAACGTTAAACCGAAAGTAGACCGTGTTTCAAAGCGGAAACGCGTCATTAGCTATGATATGGACGAACGTTTCATACTACCTTAAGTAGTCACGTGGTGACTAATGGTTTGAGTAGTGCTCGAAAAGCACGGGATATCAGTCCTAGTCAGTCTTCTGGAGAAGACACACAATATTTTACATGCAAAAAATTTATAATTTTTGTGGGAAGTTTTATTGATATGTTATGTATAAACAATGTTATACATTTATAATGCAAAGGCCCTGCATAATGTAAAGACGGCGCGCTTTTATGCGATTTTGACATGGACATGGGACACAGGTTTCCAGAATGAATTGTTCTAGTTTTTTGTTTCTGGTGTTTCCTGGCCAGTCACGTCGTCGATTATTTATAACATTTTGTAACATTATTCGTACATAATTATATACAATGGCAGTGTAAATATGCTGTACATATGTCGTATGCTACATGTACACAATATATTTCGGCTTCCCTGTGTGCTCCATGGACTAGTCGGCAAATATAGAATAGAAAAGACGTACAAAAAGTCATGACTTGCTGACCTTTACATTGACCTTTGGTCTACTTTTAGAAAATTTTAATACAATGTATAAGTCATATTTTTCAGATCACAAGAGTAACTTTGAAATTTGCATGTGCATTGCTTGTGAAAACATTTTTCCAGCCACACTAGATTTTTATACCTTGTGATCTTGACCATTGACCTAGTTTTTGGAAATAAAAAAAAAACACACTCACACACACACTTTAACCTTGGCCATATCTTTTACAACATAAGAGGTAGACCTTTCACATTTGGTCATTCAAATAAATTCCTTGTGGCAAGATCTTTCCATTGGTGCCATCTATGTTGACCTTGTGACCTTAACATTGACTTAAATCCGGTAACGAATTTCATATAAGCACAAGTTTTCACAACTATTAATTTACTTTCTATTTCACAACCCAAAATTATCGCTATCTTATTGTTTGATGATTGTGACGTTGTCTGCAACATCACGGATTTAAGAAATGAGAACAGGCCGACGTAGGGTGAAAATCGGCCCTGTGAAATGGTAAAAATTAAAGTGAAATTTCAACAAATTATTTTCTGCACAAATGATGTCTAGATGTGTGATAGTTTATCAGTGGTATTTTTTTTTACTTTTACTATGGTTTATGTGAAATCGAATACCCCAAACATCATGGAAAATCATAAAATACAAGAATTTTTGTGATGAAATGTCCAAAATTCATCAAGAGCACAGGCTTGGACCAATTTTTTGTGGTTGTCAGTTTAAATATGATACCTGGAAGGTTAGAACTAACATCTTTTTGGTCCAGAGCTGTGCTCTATATCAAATTTGCACAATTTACCCCCAAAATGTGGTCATTCTAAGCAAATTCTTGAATTTCGTGATATTTCATGATGTTTGGGACATCAGATTTTAGGTAAACCAACGCAAAACTCCAGAAATTTTACCACGCTGATAAACTATCATACTTATACTATCATTTGTGTAGAAAATAATTTGTTGATACTTCACTTTAATTTTGATTTCACCGGGCCTATTTTTAACCTTCGTGGGCCTACTCCTTTGAAGTTAAACTTTTCAGTTAATTAGCCTAAACTTATTTTTACTTCCTAAAAGACACAAAATCCTCTTGGGACAACCTTGGCGACAAATCAATGTCTTTTACCGTCAATGTTAACAGTGTCAAAGGATCATATGCTGTGTTCTTTACGTGGTGCATGAATGATCGATTATTTGTTTGTTTTTTTGTCCCGTTTAGAATATTTCACTTATATTGAGACGTCACCATTGCCAGTGAAGGGCTGCAAATTTAGACATTTGCTTAGTACTCATGACTTTTAGCAATGAGGGTTCTTTTGCGTACCACACATGCTGCGACAAGGGACCTCCGTTTTTAAGGTCATATCCGAAAGACCCGTGATTCTCACTTCTAAATGCCGAGCTCTTGGCGAAGGAGCAATCACTACTCTTAGGTTTGACGGGACCGGGTGCGAGCATGGGGCTCAAATGCACGACCTCCTTATCACGAAGTGAGAGCTCTACCACTGAGCCACCACGACCGTGCATGAATGATTGACCTACCTAATTATGTATTGCTATGAAACTGTTCCGCAAGTTCATGCTTTTCCGAAACCGTGTTATGAACCCGGGAAAAGTACTCTACTTCTACATCTGCCGGAATATTCCCCGGCTGCTGAAATATAAAGAGATTCAAGCATGCACTGCGCACAGCTGCAGCTCATTCGTGCGAGGAAATCGCCATCATTACAATTTGTAAAGGTAACAAAATGCAATGAATAAACCATCGGGAATGAACATATTTGTAAGGATAACGTTATATCTCATGATGTAATGTTCTGCATAACACATTCTTTACAATCCAATAATAGTAATTAATTTATATCAAGACAAACTTTAATATAGTGAAATGAATAAGACTTTTACGTCTTAAAACATGAAATTATAAACAAAATCAACAAAAACAATAGTGGTGATGACGACACTACACTCGATCCTTTGTTACAAAGGTCGTTGTCACGACAACAGTTCCTCGTTACACAACCACGTGATCCATGAAGTTCGGATGAACAATTCTTAAAGTCATTTTTGGGAAGACAGTTCCAAGCACAACCTCTCACTGTAGAGTAATATATTTTATTGTCCATAGTACTGTACATGGAGTAGTATACTTTCTGAAATGAAGTAAAGGAAAGTTAGTTGAGATGTACACAATAAAGTTTGAACCACTTAAAAAATTCCGTTCAGAATAACAAGCTGCAGAATACTTAGATTTGTTGTACCCTCTATATCACTGAATGCAAGAAAAAGTCCAATCCCGATGTTTGAAATCTCAATGTTAGACCCCGAGTGTTAGACCGCCCGGTCCAACTTTTCAATGGACCGGTTTAACCACAGGCGCTTGACGTTTCATTCAAATATAATAAGATGAAAAAAATAATTCTTGTGTAATACTTATTGAAAGTATCTCACGGCCGCCATCTTTGGTTTTCTTACTTACCAAGCCACCTAGCTTGCAATTTCGCGAGAAAGTTCTATTATATCACTGGACATTATAATTAGACCTACGACGTCTAGCACGACAACTCGACGATTAGGTCTCTTCTACGCTGCATGTCATGCCTTGATATTGGAAATAGCGTCTATCTTACGCCTGTAGTCATCAATCGTTATTTAATCGGTCTAATCGCTGCTTCTCGAAATTTCGTTCAGTTCGTGGTTGAACTCCTATTAGACGGAAAGTTGACATAAATTTCGGTATAGCCCTTATTAATTTCTCAGGTTGTGTCAGACCCAGAAATTAGAGAATATAATGTGTTATTTATGAATTGCAGCAAGTTTCATTTGAATGCAGAAGCTGATGTTAGCGGGCGAAATGGAGATCTTATATGACACATAAAAATCGACAAATTCTATCGCATGATGAGATGTATGACTTCAAAAATTTCATCAACTCATACATTTTGTATATGAATTAAAAATTCTACAACATAATTCTCGTATCCGTTTTTTTTTATTTTATTGTTTATTTTTTGTGTTTTGTTCTTTTTTTTGGTATGTTTTCGTTCCTCATGGTTGCAAGGTTGTGCAAAACAACTATTCTTTCGGGAAAAGGAGAAAATTTGAATATGTAATAGAATTTGGTTATTGATAAAAATAGATATGTCTCTGTAAAATCATTTTTTAGCGATACACCATTATATTCAGCGTGTCAAAGTCGATATATAATTGTACACATGGTTGTGACGGCTGTGAGACCGTATGTAGATTGTATGGCCAGCATGTTTGGGTGAGATCAATAAAATAAGTATTGAAATTGATAATTTAACACCAAATTTATACAGGATGTCTGTTTATTCCTTCTGTACTTCTAGAACAGCGATTTCTACGTACGTACAGGAACCGACTGAAGCCAGCAGAGGCGATGCGACTAATTTTAAAAAAGAGGGGGAGGGGGGCTTCTTGAAGTTTTAGGTGACAACCAAAAGATACAACCAAGGCATTCGAACACTGAAAAGAGTGGGGGGGGTGGGGCAACATTAAAAACATCACAGAAGAGTGGGGAGGGGGTCTCCGGTTGAAGGGTGGGATACTTCAAAATTATGCGACAAGCAACAATAAAAAAACCAAAGTATTCGAAAACACTAACACAGTGGGGGGGGGGGGGTGGGCAAATACCTTCTCTAAAATAATAATCAAAGTAGGCGGGGGGGGGGTGCAAATTTCAATAAAAGCACCCGGAATATCCCCTTTTCCTAGACTCACTTATTTCTTTTAGCAATTATGATCAACTTGGATGGTTTTCAATTTGATTTATCCATTATTTTAATAATATAATCAGTATCAGAAAAACCAAAGCAAAATTACCCATTCCACCCCATCACAAATGATTTGTTTTTCTTTATTGGGTCCAAAAGACGTGCGAATTCACATAATTATTCTGGTGCCGATTCACTATGTGCATGAGTTAACAAGTGGTGGCCGAAATTCAATTTTCTCATCTGGTGCCCGACTTTAAGTGTGGCTGATTGCCTCAGTGAAAGGGAATTCTCATTTGCATAATCATATCAACTTCGTCATAGGGTTCCCGATTGACGAATTTGAGAAGCAGTAGACGATAATTAAGTCGATTGATTACAGCCCGATAAATGGACGCTTTTCCAATTCAATCATGACGATGTCGAGAGAAGAGACCTTTGAATCGAGTTGCCCTGCTAGACTTGTAGGGCGTCTAATAGAGCAATCCAACTTTGCGAAAGTTACGTCCTCTTGCGCATCTTGTGAGATAAAAGTCACTTTTCCCTTAACAGTGGCTTTGTAGACTTTTTTTATCTGTATCTTTGAGATTTAACATTTTTATATCAACTTGAGTAAACCACAATAATGCCCAAGGTGGGCAACCAGAAAATTTGTGAACATCTTATCATTCGCAATAATAACAGTTGTATATCTTACGTTTGGTAGGATAAAGAAGGGACATTTTTAAGTTTTTACGCTCTGATTTGACTTTATCCGCAAAGGACGTAAATTTTCGAAAGTGTGGATTGGTCCTTTATACACTGATCACAAATTGGAACTTTTCGCCGAAATTTGCAAAGCTAGGTGGCGTGGCTAAATAAGAAAAGCCAAGACTGGGCGGCTGAGATAGTCGCTTTGTCATAAGTTAGTAATCAGGAAATGATCTTTTCTTCTGTTCTTATTATATTTGATATGAAACGTCAATGCGCCTTGGGTTTACGGCTCATCTGTTTACGTCGACGTATAGTGACGTAAAATATTTATCTGTTCGAGACTGATCATACAAGATTCGCTGGCTTTACCGAAAGCGCTGGAAATATTGATGTTTTGTATCATTCATATGTTAACATACAGGTGAGGTATAACAAAACATCTATTGACTGGGGTCGTGGGCAACATGGGTTTTGTTGGACCCTCGAACCGAAACGTCGCCTTTGGTCTGCGGCCTCAGGCAACATTTCAGTCCTCGGGTCCAACAAAACTGTCTTCCTGAATTTATCGTTTTAAAACTTTATACCGCAAAATGATTTGTATGTCTAATCATGGAATGGTTGTAAATTAAAAAAAAAAAACCACCAGATTGAGAAAAAAAAATCGAGAGGTACATGTAACATGTACACCCCTCATTTTACTGAATTGTAGTTTTCTAGTATACGTAGGCCTAATACTATTTGTATAGTTTCAAGATTGACATTGTGAGGATATGAATGAAAAGAAACCAATCTCTAATTCCTGACAAAGAGCACACGTGAGAATTCTAAAGTCTGCAGGCAGGTAATATGGTCTCATAATAACGGCTAATGAACCAATCAAATTCCTAGTATCTATTTTGCAGTATGACAAAACCGTATGACTTGTACACGTCTATTTATAGATATGTATATATGGCATGTCAAACGTTGCAATATTTGATCTTTTCCATTTGCATCGTATAATTTCCATTCGTATTATTATTTTATTATTATTTTATTCATTT
>CAJDSM010004559.1:0-14367 GCA_903981925.1 Ostrea lurida
GAAGTAAGGAAGAGAACAATTCGGTGAGTTTAACGAGAGATCTGAAAGTTCGCTTACATTCGGACAATGGAATGTCCAATCATTTAGTTCAGATTTTACCGTGTACCGGAAATGTTTATCAACGCATCCTAATACATTTGTTTTTTCTATTTCTCGATAATTATGATTAGACACTTTATTCCGTGCATAATATAAAATAAAAAATTACATGTATTTGAAAGTTGATATTAATTTGTTGTTCTTTTTAGTGCGAGATAAAACGTGTATTTTACAGAAACATGTTTCAGACAAAAACATTTTCTACAAAACATAGGCCCTACCTACCTTGCATGGTCTGCGAAACATCATAATTTTTATTGTCCAACATGTAGTGATTATACCAGAACCTATACAGAGCGATTTGCTAGGTGAGATGTGGATAATTGGACAGATTAACTTATCGAAATGGTAACTGTGTCCCCTATCAAGCAGGTGCGTGCGAACGTTCCCTTTAGTAAACTTTTAATTGCTCTCGCCACGCTCTCAGGCCGTCCAGAGTAATCCAAGGGAAATAATATCACTTTGTTGATGAGTTGTATGACTCTAACGACCACTTGAGAGATCGGGTGGACAACAATGAAATATGTTTTAGAGGACCAATTCACTTCGAAAGATCGGAACTGTCGAGAGATCGAGAGTAACTTTGGCTTACTTTATATTAGAGAAAAAATCGGGACCGGGACTTCACTTCTCGAGAGTCGAGAAACTTCGAGAGATCGAAGTTCGAGTTATCGAGAGTACCTGTACTTACTTTTTAAGCAGCATGATTTGTTTTATGTTATGCATGTAAAGAATATTTCTCTGATCAGAAGACAACTTGAGCACGCACAACCATATTGGCCTATTACGGGTATTTACTGTGGTTTCACTTAGCTCTAGGATAGAAAGATCCTAAGAATTAAATCACAAAGAAAACTATAGATCGTCATGTAAGTAAAGATGGGTATACTGCAATGCAGAAATTGGGAAATCCCTGACAGATAGTTTTTTCTTTAGAGGTAGATAGTATTTATACCGGTATTGTCCATCCAAGAGAAATATCCATTTAATATGTGGTATATATATCATATGTATTTATCTTTTTTGACACTTGGCCATGTTGCGTTTTTACAACAGTCAAGATAATGAAAAACAATAATATTGACATCATACTATATGGAAGATTATAAAAAAAAAAAAAAATTTCAGTGAGCAGACGATAAGATATTGTTCTTAAAGTGAAATAGCTCTTACTGCTCTCAATTCTAAATGTGAATAAGCCTAGTAAGGGTTAAGTATCTTTTGTAAGTTGTAATCTGTAATGTATTTTTTTTTATCCTAGTTGAAATGCAAATCGGAATTTTCAGATGATCAATAAGCCAAATGACACGATTTCCTCTTAAAAAAGCTTCTAAAGAATAGATGCACAGTTCTTTTCATACAAGTCCTGGGGTAGGTACGGGCATTAATATATTGCGAAAGTCCTCTGTCTCAAGAACCATTTGGACAATTTCAATATTGCAAATTAGTACTTCTTGGAGGTGAAGTGGGTATTAATGATTATGTTGAAGTGAAGGAAATATATCTCCTTTACTATAAAAAGTGGGAGATAATCCAAGAAAGCAAAAAAAAGGGGGGGCATTATAAAACCTTTAATCCAAAATTGTTTTAGATAGCTACCTTAAATTCTTTGTAGTCTTTTCAGTCATTTCTGATTCCCCTAAAGTACCTTGTAGATATTAGATTTTTACGATTAACGCATCAATTAAAAAATCTAGGGGAGTTCTGCCCTTAAAAGGAAGTTTCAAAGCCAAGTTCATTTCAAAATATTGCTTGAATGGAATGCTGTTTGGACCCTTTGTAAGATAATTTTATAGTAAATAATAGTTCCAGGTTCAATGAAAATGTAAAAAAACCTCAAATATATGTAGGGAATACACTATTAAAGAAGTTTGAATATATAACAAAGTGATTTTATGTGGAAATTGTTCTCACCTATAAGGTCTTTTCTTTATATATTGATTGACTTTTTAAGCAGTGCTTGCACATATGAACATGTTTTAAAACTGTGTGAGAAATTATAAAAGAAAAAGTCAAAAGTTTGTTACTAATGAGACATTTGTATTATATTTCTTAAAAAAAAAATTTCAGAGAATTATTGATCATTAGATTTCAGGTGGATTTTGGATTTTCAAATGGTAAGCATAAATTCATTCATAATTGATATATGGTATAACGGAATTATAGATGGTGTGACTGAAATGAAGTCAAACACGTTCTCCCTCAGTCTCCACAATCTTTAGGGTTTGAATGTAGAACTAATAATTTCTGTTTACACTTGATCCTGATGAGTGACTGTCTGTTTAATGAAAGTAAAAAGTCATGAATTACTAAATCGGCACACAAAACATGGTGGAATAGTCTGGGAAAACTTGATCATCATCCGGGTGATAGGTTTATATATATTTGATAATCAAAATTTTAAATTTCAAGTGCTAGATTTCTAGTGGGTGTAATGGTAACCACAATTGGTTATTTTAAAACAACCCAACAATGAGGTGGATTATTTTCTATTTTATTCTGGCAAGTTTATAGACTTTTTTCCCCTATATGAATTCATCTGCCAACGGCATGATTCATATGTAACAGTATGAATCTCAATGAACTCTTGTGAGCCACAATTATGGATATTTGCGTTAAATGGGGTTGACTGAGAAATTTAGCACAAGGTTGGGGGGACCCCCCCTGTGTTATGATGCATAATAATGTACTTGAAGATGTTATGTTTCTTATTTACTTGGAATTTAGGTTCCTTTTTGTCATATCGGGAATGGGGAGGTAACCCTAGTGTTTTCCTGCTGCTTGGGAAGATGTGAAGGTGAATTTCAACAACAGAAAGGACTTTGCAGGATTGTTTGCATCAAGACTGCATGAAAAATCGAGTGAATTTGCATCATAGTTTGAATAGTCTATTAGATCAGGATAAATATTTGTATTGCAGTTGTTTTGAAGTAAATTTTTGTAATAGTTCTATATTCTGTTTGATCTACTTTCACTTGCTATTCATAGGTGCCAGGGATTTTTCACAATGGTTTCTTCACATACAAGGTCACAGAAAGAGGACAAGAGGGTAAATGTGTATTTATAAAGACATATATATTATAAGAATTTCAAAAGATTATAATGAATTTATTAACCAAGTTAAAAGTATTGTTGAAATTTTTTTTCAAGGAGAGCATAATGCTACCTACAATGTGTCAAAGTCGGACACTGGTTTGAAGTTCAAGAAAATTCGACACAAACATCCTGTCAGTAATGCTATAGCCAGCTATGAGAAGGTAACTTTGTCGTCTTGTTTGAGCTGATTAATTAATTTGCAGATAATGACATTATATTCATTACAGGATGATTGTTATGTTGCCTGTAAATCAAAGTGATGCTTAGAGATAACTTTTCAACTTTGTCTGTTAATCTTTCTCTCTGTCTGTTACACCTATGACTCTAGCACCAGCAACTTTCTAGCTATAATGAATTGAATTTTTGATAGATTAGTGAGTGATTGTGCTTTCATATTCCATCCGTGCATTCTTTGATATAGAACCTTTCATTGGTACCAAATTTTTGACGTTGTGACCTTGCAGAGGTTCACAAAGCTTTTCATGTAAATTGTTCTGTGCAATCCATTCTTAGTTTTGTTCAAACTGTACACTGTATTATGTAAGAATTGTTCACACACATCCATGCAAGTAGTGTATTAGCACGCTTCAGGGTCTGTAAGTTAGTGCATGTGAAATTATGAAAGTAAAGACTTTTTCATGTACTGAAATGTGCGCTTCTAGAATTAGAAGTACATTTATGAAAAGGGTTATTTACTGTACATGAATATTATAAGATTGGTCTGCTTTACGTACATTGGCCCCGAGCATATTTTTCAATTATCTAAGAGTATAATTCCTTTTTGCAGTTGTTATATTACCACAACTTGCTTGGGACTATACAGAAAATTGAGATCAATGAAGATTTCAAGTCACCCAAATCACCACCAGGGTATGTACATGTATGATAATATTGCAGTCAACTTTTATTAATATTTTTTAGATATTTTAGACCACAGAATATACCTAGTTGCATTTTGAGATGATGTATTAATTGCTTCATGCATGTGTACACTTAGTTTATTTAAAGAATGTAGCAATTCAATAGGTCAATCTACTTTGTTTATTAGGTCACTTGAACTGAAAGCTCTAGTGAGTGTTATGGTAGAGGCTTATTTATTATTTTATGCCTGTCTGCAATCTGTAAACTTTTCACATTTTTTACTTCCTCGAGGGGAGATAATTAAGAATGTTGTTCGTTGTTTTGTTTTACGTTTTGTCAAGAGTTTTCCACTCATATTTAGATGTCACCAGCTGTAGATAAAGTACCACAAATTTAGACCCATGCTTACTGCTCAAAGCTGTAACAGTGAGGGTTCTTTAACGTGCCTATGCCTGCCGCAAAATGGAACTCCTCGCTGTAATGTCATATTGGAAAGACCCTTGATTCACACTTCTAAATGCTGAGCATTTAGCAAATGAGCAATCACTACCCATGTTTACGTCTTAGGTTTGATGCAGCCTGGGCAGGGCTTGAATCTATGACCTCATGGTCAATAGACAGTGACAACATGATACACATATACATACATACTCAGTGGGAAAAAAAAAGATCCATCACTTCATTGAATGTTAAAAAACCTCAATCAAAATAGCAGGTGCATAACTTCATTATTCATATAAGATATACAAAGAGTTTTAATTTGTTCATTTGTGTTAAAGATGTCCTCTGGACAAATTATGTCTTCATACGAAAGATGGGCTGATGGACAAGATGATTCCAGTATATCTCCCCCCCCCCCCCAATTTACCTTTTGGGGATAAGATGCAGTAAACAAAATACACTAAAAACAACTTTTTTTTTTGCACTTAATCAGTGATAAACTGGTTTCCATTAACAGATTTACATGATCGATATGAGAGATATTAAAGGACTGCTTTGCAGTGAGAATGAAATTCTTGTGAACTTTGTGAAAATTTCTCACTAGTGAAGAGAAGATCGAGTTTACAGTATACTTATGGAATCAGCTGATCCCTTGATTATTGGTAATCACAGATGCATGAAATGATAGATATAATAAATGATTTCCCAGGTCCCCTGCATTACATTGTAAATTGCAGAGTCTACTCTACTTCTAGATTTAGATACAGACTAATGTAGAAAAACAAGGTGTTATGTTACACAATATAAAATCTTTCTTGTTTTCAAATAGGTTTGATCCATATCTTGGCTTGAGGAAAGTTTCAACTTTTAATGAATTTGGAACTACAGGTATATAGCAATCATAGTACTTGCATGTGTAATGAATTAATTTTTTAAAAAGTTTATTTGTAAACTTGCACTATTGGTAGCAATGGTATCTAATATTTCGTTATTCATAGATTTTAGTAAAATATATTGGAATCATGTTTAAAAGATATATACTTCTTTTAAGATTTTATTTTAGAAATCATGATGAATTATTTACAATCGTATTTTCTATTTTTGTAACCTTTAGAAATTCATAGCACGATGTTCTTGGTTTTTTTTTTCTTTTAGCCACTCCAGAGATGAGTTACACAAGTCAGGGAGTATTGACCTATGTACACAGAGAAGTTGTGAAAGAGAGATGGAAAAGACCAGTGAAACACGTGGTATCTGATGGACTGGAAACACAGCAGGTTATCACACTAGTACTGGTTGTCATATTACATTAAATAAAAGCATTCATGACCACTGTCAGTCTTCTTCAAAACTATGAAAACTATAAAAGTGGAATTTTTAGCGAGACACCAATTTTGCAATTTTCCCATAAATATGGGTACATGTATTTAGGGAGAGCTAACTTTAGCGACTTTATAATTCCAGGAAAGATAACTATTATATCTGATATGGAATGAATTGTTAGTGATATTGAATTTGAGTGATCTTGTCACTCTCTCAAATAATGCCAAATTGCAGGATTTGCTTAATTTCTATTTTAGAAGTAAATATAGATGTGATGTTTTATATTTGTATTCACCCCAATGGCCATACACATTTTGACAGGTGGAAGAAAAGATAAGAACTTTTACCAACTTCTCCAAAGCAAAAGAAGAAATATATGGAAATATAACCTGTTTACAACATTATAAAGAAGGTATCACACATACAAAATTGATCCATTTAATATTATTTACATAATTTTTTTTCATTAAAATACCTGTAGGTTTAACTGTCTTGTATTCAGTGATTAAAACTGTAAACTTGTGGACACACAAACATACTTATCAAAGTTATTTATTAAAATTGAGGTGATGAAATATTCTTTTTTTTAAGCAACCATATTTGAGGGATGTTTTCAAAATATTGTCCAGATACTAAAGCAGCTCCCGGAGGCTAATCTTAGCCATGTTGCTGATCAGCACTTCTCTTCATATAATCGACAGTAGGTTCATTAGTAAAAGCATCTTCAAAATACTCTAAAACAATAATTATATAGAGTTTATAATTTAAGAATTAATTTTATTTTGTAAAGAAATCCCTTGCAAAAAGAAGTGTCAGGGTATATCCTAGATGCGTTTGGAGTCTTAGGATCAAAATGGACACAAGAGCAGTTTGCCCTGAAAATACTGAAAAACACCAACCCTAGTACAGATCTTGTCAAGAGGATGCTAACCCACATTATAGCTAATGATGCTGCACCCACAGAGGTAAATCTGGAGATCTTCTATGTCATTTATCAAACATAACTACATATCAATAAAGTGTTGCCCCCATTATATTAACAATGTAACATGTACATATCGAGTCACTGTAGAGCGTAGAACTGTAGCTTCTTTTTACAAAATTTATGGCATGAAAACTTTATGATAGATACTCTTGGAAACCAGAGGAAATTATATTGGTTTCACCCATTCCATATCATCATTACATTGAAATTTTTTACACAATGTCAAACAGAATTATGGAATGTTTTGAAGATGTTACTGAGGACGCTAGAAGATATTGCATTCAAGAGAGAGGGATATTCACAGATGTTGTATAGAGGAGATGTACACAGCCGTGTTGTGTTGACATTGGGTGCAGTTTGTCAGAAACTGAGACAAGAGGGACAAGGAGCAAGAGCACATAGTATTCTTAATAGATTTCACAATCAACTTGGAATGCATGGTAAACCAATAGGTTTTTCTTTAGCGAAAAAAATTCTTTGATGAAGTACTGAAAAACTTCTGGTATAATTACTTGATATACTGTTAGTGTAGAGAAACAATAAATACACACACATGTATGTGGAAAAAAANTAGTGTAGAGAAACAATAAATACACACACATATATGTGAAAAAAAAGTGTGCTTTAAGTTGGTTAACAATGAACATTTTCTGGATGGAAATAAGAAATGAATCTTATATTTTCTGGGGTGATGCAGGTATCACCGAATTTTAGACGGTAAAACTCATCAATGCGCGAAGCGCATTGATGAAAAGTTTTACCGTCTAAAATCTCGGTGATGACCTGCATATCACCCGAAAAAATATAAGATTTATTTCTTATCATATAATTTTATATTACAACAACAAAATAATGTTAATTAGATTTTACTGTTGTTCAGGTATGTGATCGAAAAATCACCTCAATTCTTATAAGGTGTTTTAACCGATGAGAATCGGCGCTAGGTGATCACGTGAAATAAAATTAAATGATTTTCAGATCCTTGGGAATACCGCAAGAAAAGATCCCTAATGACAGAAACTCACTGGATAGTTTATGAAGAACAGAAAGTGATTCTTCTGGAGACTTTGGGCAATGCTGGACTGGACCACTCTTACAACTACATTGTGTCACATATCAACAGTACAAACTCTCCCTGGGTCAAGAGAGCAGCATGTCATGCCTTGAGGAAATATGAGCACAAACATGTAAATAAGTAGATATATGATTCTGGTTTGTTTTTTTTGGATGTGTCTGTCCTCTGTGACATTGGCTATCTCTCCTACACCACCAGTTGAGAAAAACAAAACTTTCACATTTGTGATAGGGGAAGGTCACATGTATAGCTTGGTATTACAATACATCGTGATGCATATATTTACAAAAATCTTTGAAAAGATAATCTTCTCTTGAACATTAAGTCTACAGTTTATGAAAATACTAACTTCATCGATGTTCATGTTAAATGTAAAAACGGGGGGTGGGGGTATGTGTTAACTGTTTGGGGTTGGGGGTTTAGAGGGTCAAAATTTACATTTTGTATTACAGCCATAATTTTTAGCCAGGTCGATCACTATTAATTCTGTTTGAAATGAAAGTAAATCATTCATATATTGATATTGCAAGTGTTGAATAATGACATGAATACAAATGATCCTCTAGAAATAACTTCCTTCTGCATTTTACATGTATGTTTCAAAGGAGATTTATGTAATATGTGCATGTAATGCGACTTTTGATCACAGGCTGCAGAAGTTCTGCTACGTTCTGCATTATATGATGAAGATAAGATGGTGCGATATGAAGCCTCTTTGTTATACATGGCCCATCCTCATGGAAAGTTGATCACTCCAATAAATAAAAGGTAAGTACAGATGAATTTAACAATTGGATAAGTTGGATAAAGACATTTTATTTTTATGATAAACTTTACTGTTCAGATAGATAGATAGATAGATAGATAGATCAGAGATAGAGACGATGGATAAGATAGACTATCTTGTACTTCAAATTACAAATAACATATATGATAGAAAATACAAGAAGTGGCACATTTTACACACAGTAATTCAATTGACAATCATAACCACTGATATGGCTTAGGTTTACAACATTGAGGGCTTGTACAAACTCTTGTAAACTATTTCATGCACAGCACAATAATAATAACTGAAGAAGTACACAGTGTATCCTATAGCAAAGCAGGAATATATTAACCTTATCATCGTTATCTGATTGATCTAGTTCATTCTCTGTAGCCTGCTGATTAAAATTTATACGATATGAGAACATTTCTGGGTCCCAGTAATTTTTACCTCGTCTCAAATTTTCTTATCGACGTCATCACTAAGGATATTCCAAGCATGAGATCCACATGCAGAAAATGTCCAAATACAGTTTTTTTTTGAACTTGGAAATCAAATATGAAAATGAATCAGATCAACTACAACATGTACGAAAGCAACTATTGTTTGCGTTAGCAGGTAGGCGTCAATTTTTCAGAAACAACTAAAGTTGTGATTGCGTGAAGGAATCAACTAATGTTTAAGTCGAAGAAAATGATATTAAATTATATAATATGTAAACGGACAATCGACATGAATATTTGCTTTAACTACCCAGTGAAAACTTATGCTTGTACATGTACATACATATTGCAGAGATGGCAGCAATCCTTATGACACAGGAATAGATTTCTTGGATTATTCTGATGACCACATTAGGACCAAACGCTCCTCCCCAAACAAGAGATTCAAAATTCATGCCACCAATGTGGACTGGAGAAAAATGATTGGCTCACCAGATGTAGGAGTCTCTTTTGGAGTTGTATTGAAGAACACATTGGATTTAAACATTGGTATGTAAAAGCCATGCATCATAGTGAATAAATCATTTTATGAACTGTGTTTATGTACATGTTTTAATATAGAAAAAGTAGCAGTTGGTGATTATTAGCTGGGTTTTTTTCGTAGCTCCACTCACCAGTGAGATGTCGGTAGAAGTGCATGAAGAGGCATTTACCAGAATTCACCTAGGAAATATTGGAATCAACATGGACTTTTTTGTAGCTAGAGTCTGTTTCAAAGGGGGATCCAAATACAACATCAACATTTTGCAGGCAATTTTTTAAACAGTAGAATAGTTAATTTCTCTAATTTTGAAGAAATGTTTCATTACCTCTGATTTTCTGAATTCAATTTCTCTTAAAATGAATATGAATGAAGAACAGATTTTATGGGATATTGTATAATGATTATGTTGCTTTAGTCATAAGTTCAAATAAACTAAAGTTTTAAATAAATCCATTGACTTATGACAGGGCAACGAGATGAGAAATATTGAGCAGTTGGCCAAGTCTTATGACCGAGATGTGGCTGTTGTGGCAAACTCCCTGACAGCCGGAATTAATCAGTTCATAGACGTAATTGTTGGTAACTACAGCATGAAGGCAACTATCAGTCAACTCATGGAGGCCACAGATGAATTATCAAACAAGGTATTACACATGTACTATTTATTTTCCAAGAGAAGATGACTGGAAAAGGCTCTTAGTAATGATTGATTGATTATTTACTGTTTTACGTTCCCAACTCGAGGAATATTTCACTCATATTAGATGAAACCAACTGGCGTGATAGCGCTGCCAAATTTTAGGCCTATTTGCTCGGCACTCTAGGGTCCTTGAGCAGGGAGGTGATCTTTTTCGTGCCACAGCCTGCTGTGACACCGCGCCGCGGTTTTTTCGGTCTTATCCAATTGACGGGGCGGCTTTTACCGACATGCAGGGGATGTGGGGACCTATTTTAGCTGAGATCCCCACTCTTAGTACATAAGCAATTTAACTCCATAGACTTTGAACTAATACATGGCACCGTGATTGCGAATATTAGGAAATGTAATTTTTTCATTGAATTGAAAACATAATTAATGGTAGGAATATACCCTGGCCACTAATGAAAGCCATGAGTCTTATGAAGATCAGTTATTAATTTATACCCTCGGGCCATTATAGAAAGCATGACGATCTATGAGATCAGTATTATATACTGGCACTATGAAAGCAAGTGAGATCTTATAGATCAGTATATAGTACCTGGCCATTAATGAAAGCAGTGAGATCTTAATGAGATCAGTATTAATATACCTGGCCACTATGAAGAGCAGTGAGATCTTATGAGATCAGTATTTATATAGCCTGGCCACTATGAAGCAGTGAGATCTTATGAGATCAGTATTAATATACCTGGCCCGATGTATGAACAGTTAGATCTTATACGATCAGTATTATTACCTGGCCATTAATGAAAGCAGTGAGATCTTATATGATCAGTATTATATACCTGGCCATTATGAAAGCAGGTGAATCTTATGACAGATCAGTATTATTATACCTGGCCATTATGAAGAGCAGTGAGATCTTATGAGATCGTATATATTCCTGGCCACTATTAAAGCAGTGAGATCTATAGATTAGATATGCCTATAAGCTATGAATCTATGATATATTTTCCTGACCACTATTAAAGCAGTGAAGATCTTATGAGATCAGTATTTATAGCTGGCCACTATTAAAGAGTGAAGAATGCTTAATGAGATCATGTATTATATACCTGCACATATGAAAAGCAGTGAGAGTCTTATGAGATCAGTAATTTTATATACCTGGCATTAAATAAAGCAGTGAGATCTTATGAGATCAGTATTAGGCATTCAATGAATATGACTTTTGCAGATTTGTTTTCTTGATAATACTACTCACTTGTTTGCATTTTGTTTGTAGGTGGCCTTTTTAACAAACTCGACCACAGCGGCAATGGAAACGATTGGACAGTACGACCCAGATGACCTTCCTCCAGGCTTTACCCCTACACTCCGCTTCATCTATAGAATTACAACCATCCTGAACGATATCAGATCTCACATCATTGGCTTCAGAAATGTTGGTGTCCAGTTTCAATTTTGACATTGCATATCCTAAATTTTGAGCACGAGTGTATCATGAAATAAATTTAGGTTTTGCCAACAGTAAAAGCATTCAAACTTGCCTCAATGTTGATGTACGATGGCTTACAACTTTTTGCTCTTTCTACTACCATTTATCACAACATATATGCCTTTATAAACATTTGGGAATTTCACAGAACTATACAATCAAATTCATTCTGAGTATATTTTGAAATTCAAAGGAGACTTATTGGGAGAAATTTGACAAAAATAGAAAAAGTCCCAAAAATCACATCTTGGCGATTTTCTTACATGTATTTGTTTGAATTCAAGTCTTACCTCTGTGACATTACAATGTACAAACAGCTATAACATCAGAGCCAATTTAATCTGTGTCCTGCATTTAATTCTTAAATGATGAAAAAGCAATTTCGAATTTCTCAACACACACACTTCATATTTGGGGTGCAAGTGTACAATGAGCATTGAAGACAATTGTAGATTTTGCATTCACATGGTCAAAGGACAAAGTTACAATTGGAGTATTGAATTTTAAATTGAGTAAATAAAGGAGTCAAGTACACTGTGTTGTGAAACCTGTGTCCAATAAGGCTGTTGAAACATTTGTAGCACTCAATCCAAAATCAAGCAAATTCACAAAAAACACTTTTTACTGAATAAGTTAAAACTGAGACCTAGATGATTATGTAGTTTTTCTAGTTTTACTGTTTTTATTTATTGAAGTTGTTTTAGGAAAATTTTGTTCTTAAAAGATCTAATTGTGAATTGTCAAAATAACTTTTTAGGAAGTAGAGGAAACCATTCAGCTGATGCTGCCACAACAAGCAAAGTTTTTGTATGATGCTCTTTTGGATGTCCTAGGTGGCTTGACCCAAATACCCAAAGATCCTAAAACTGCTATAATGTCCATAGGAAATGGAGTAGTGTCGTAAGCATAGACAATGTCCTAGACTTTTATATAGTATAGGAATAGTATTATCATATGATCTCAGATTTAATAGCAGAATACACATACAATAACGAACTTTGTTATACTGTATAACACAACAATGTTTTATATAATGTAGCATTGGAAAGGCTGTTGAAAAATTAGTGGCTGCAATTGATTATCTTCAGGAATCTTGCTTGTTTGAGAGAGGTATATCAGTTTATGTCAATTTTAGTACATTTTGTTACCCATATTCCTGAATGAAATCCTGTTGTCAGAGGCACCCCTGGTAAAAATGTTACGTAATAAAGAGTCTTGATGTTTTCAGAGGAAAGACCTTATTGGTTTGACATGCATGACATTCTGTCGGAGTTCCGTGATTTGGCAGCTGTGGCTAATTCCACCATTTCTACGGCTGGGGTGGATTGGATAAATGAAACAAGAGAGGAAGATGAAATAAAGACCTTAAGTCAAGCAAGGATTGATGAGGTACTATTTTCCTTTAACAATACAGTGATATTGATGAAATGAACTTTTGCTTTGTTGTTTGATTGGAGTTGTTCATGGAATTTTAACATTTTTTTTATCACCTTGTGAAGCGTGTAGTTATAGATGCATTTTAGGTTTTTTATTTGATTTCCAGGCATCTTTGAGACAGGAAAGTTTTGATTACTTCATGTTTGTGACTAAAGACTTACTAAACACACTGGAAAGTTTAGATGGAGTTGGCGATAGTTTCCTGTACAGATACACCAATGTGTTTAAGATGGTCAAGCAAGCCAAAATGGCAAACAATATTCTCAATACCGGGTAGGTATTACACTGTCTGTGCATCACATTTATAAGTTATTAATAATTTTGCTATATACTGTTTTGTAATAGGTTGTCTTTATGAGTTTTTGCTATCGAGGAATTTGTTTTCAATTATTCTCAGCTATGAAACAGCTAGAGCAAAGGTGGAATCAATATTTGGGCCAAGAACGCACCGAGATTTTCCAGGACAGATCCGACTGAGTGGACAGGGGTGTACAGGAAATGGATTATATCCGTCCACATTGGGCAAGTCGGGGGTCGAAGAGTACAGCCATGTAGGTGTGGATCTCTCCATTACAAATGGGCAATTTGTAAGTTGGTTACATCAAAATTTGTAAAGCTAAAGTGAAGTGAACATAGTGTTAAAGCATAAATCTTAAGATTGAGGAGAAAAAATACTTGTTTAACAATGAACGTGAAGGATGATAAGAAATAAAATCTTTTAGCGTTTTGTAAGTTGATTTACTTCAAAATTTGTAAATTTGAAATGAAATAAACATAGTATTAGAACATAGACCTTACGATTCAAAGAAAAAAAAATACATGTTAATTTTGTAAAAGGTGTTTTACAATGAACTTGAAGGATGATATGAAATAAAATCTTTTGCATTTTGACAATATTTACATGTAAACCATTTACTTACAGGTGGTAGCACCATTTCCTGGCACAATATCCCTGGAGTCTGTTGGTGGTAACACATTGGTTTTAGTGCCATCAGAAGGCTCATTGAAGGATATTGTCATATACATATCAAATGTTGAGCCGAACAGTACCATATCAGTTGCTGACAGTAGAGCTGTAAGTTTCAGTGACAAGTAGTTTAATAATTCCATCATAAAAAAGTAAGAACTGATATTACTTGCTTGGTCATGAATA
>CAJDSM010004562.1:6597-16740 GCA_903981925.1 Ostrea lurida
TTCAAAACACAATGACGCAATGCATAGCCTTCAAAACACAGTGATGCAATGCATATAGCCTTCAAAACAGTGACGCAATGCAAATAGCCTTC
This sequence comes from Ostrea lurida, assembly GCA_903981925.1. Taxonomy (NCBI): domain Eukaryota; kingdom Metazoa; phylum Mollusca; class Bivalvia; order Ostreida; family Ostreidae; genus Ostrea; species Ostrea lurida. Next base: position 6,690 of record CAJDSM010004562.1, read on the forward strand.
AAAACACAGTGACACAATGCCTGATCGACAAAAAAAAGTACATTGACGCAGAGCATATAATGCTGCTCGAAATAATATCTATATAAATCACTTGGAATTCAGTATTTGTTGTCACAGACGATATTTGCGCCACGTATTTCAAATAGTTTGCCATATGTACCCTATGAGCTTTTTCTGGACGAAACTTTGTCTAGCATTTGCTTTTCGTTAAATTTGTATAAAATTTGCTCTTGTTGGTATACCGGCCGCGACTTTGCGTTCGCTTCGTAACCTAAGGATAGTAAATACGAGCATTTCTCAAGCAATAGCACTGTCAAACAAAATACGGAAATGTAGGTAGTGATTGCTCCTTCGCCAAACGCTCCACAAGGCCGTTCGCATATGACCTCCAAAACGGAGATTCTGTGTCACGACAGGCGTTGGCAGGATATGAAAGACCCGACTTCGAAGTCGTAAGCGCCGAGTACATGTATATGATTGATTCATTGTATATAAATCATATACGGTACCAATTTTGATGCACCAGATGCGCATTTCGACAAATCATGTCTCTTCAGTGATGCTCAAACCGAAATGTATATATTGTTTTACGTCCCGCTTGAGAGTCTTTCACTCTTGGTACTTTACCTACTATTGGCGACGTCCCAATGTGAATGAACAATTCTTGAAGGGACATAAAACTATTAAACAAACGGTATTTTGTATCATTATACGACCGCGTCAGACGTCCGTGACATACATATTAGGCTATGGCGTCCGTCCGAGGTCATGTTTTATGGACTAGTTTCCCGTAATTAACGGATGCATGTACATGTACAACAAAACTGTTTGGGTAACAATTTTTCCCACTAGAAGCATAATAGTTTATTGGATTTCTCTGTCTCTTTACAATCCGTATTTCAAATTCTATTTTCATTTCACAATTATTATTAAACATTTATTGAAAGTAGTTACCTTTATAGGGAGTTAGCAATTGACTTTGAATACCTTTAAGAACGACAGAACCCACTGCTACCGCATTGTACAGTTATGTAACAACTTTTACTAAATTCTAAAATAGGGGTGCTTTAAATGATTGATAAGAATGTCTAAATACGTCACGAGAGTGTTTAATATATCTTAAAAGTGCTTTAAATACCGCGTAAGAGTGTTTTAAATATTTTAAATAATGCATAATAGTGTTTTAATAATAATGATACTAACATATTGTATGGTCGTTATAACGAAGTGTGTATGCCAACACATTCTGACATTGGGTCAAATGCTGTCTGACGTGTTTCATAGTTTATACACTGATTTTGACTACCTATTACTCTGTTTCTATTTACCTGATCAAGGGAATGGGTTTACGGCCGGTGTGACTGGTCGATAGAGAACGCTTACTCCTCCTAGGCACCTGATCCAACCTCTGGTATATCCAGGAGCACGTGTTTGCCATCTTTCGAGAACGACCACTGTTCGTTTCGATATTTTCACCTTTTCATAATATCGTTATAAAACACTGTATACGAGTGTTTTGAATACTGCATAAGAGAGTTAAAAATATTTAAATGCTGCATAATAGTGTTTTAAATACCGCACAAGATCTAGTTTTACTTAAGCACTTCATAAGAGTGGTAGATTTTCAAATTACAAGTTCATTCTGAATACAATTGAATAGTTTCTAGTGCTTCTCACATCTCATTTTGTTTTAAACATGGTATTTTCTGTGAAGCAATCTTTATGTAAATAAAAACAAGGCTCCAGCCTTGTTTACATAGCAAAGAATTGTAAGTGCTGTATCTCACTTGAAACTCAACAAATTACGTTAAAATTTTGCTGACCATTAGAATCACATAAGTGAGCATTGTAAACATTAAAAATGAAAATCTAAACATTTTTAGCTCAAAACGTGTCCATGTACCTTTAAAGTCGTTTTAAATATTGTATAAGTGTGTAGTGCGTTAAAAAAATACTGCATTAAAGCCATTTTAAATATCGTATAAGTGTGTTATAAGTACTTCATAAGAGGGATTTTTAAAAAGTGTGTGTTTTAATACTGTATTAATTAGAGTCGTTCGGAATACTTCATAACAATGTTTGAAATGCTGCATTGGAGTGTTTTGAATACAGCATGGGAATGTAAAATGACTACAAAACAAGTAGTAAAGATTATAAAGACGAAGAAATGTGTAACCTCAAGATAATTCGGATCAAACTTGATGCTGCGCATATCTCGAAAAAGGATTTAAAGGAAGGGATACCTTCAACCCATACGTTCAAAGGGGAACAATTAAAAATTATAAGGGTTTTAATACCAGCCTTTTCCTATAAAATCATCGAACAAGAATCCATGGAACGCTTAGATTTTAAATAATCCAACCTGGAGGAAATCATTTAATGCATACGTTCTGAATATCTTGTTATCTGCATTTCTGATTGTGCAAATACTATCTAACTACGTCATAATGAAAAGTAGTACTCACTGTAGAATAAAACAATATTGATCATTGAATTTTGTTGCACGGATGAAAACGTTATTTTGTTATTATTTATTTATTTTTTTTTTTTACATCATTTACAACACAATTTTACTCACTCTCATACTGGATAAAGAAAATGTTATTGACAAATACATGCACATTCGATTATTATAATGGAAAAAAAAAAGAAAAGAAAAACCAGAAATATGATAATTAATTATAAAGACATTTCCATTTAGACCATTTAAAAAAGATTGAAAACGTTATTTTTCTTAAAAGCGCTGTTTCTCTTAGATTTGAGAACAGTTCAAGTGATTTAGATCCAAAATAAATACATGTACAGTACGAGTAGATCAATAGATGGAATTTAAAAAGAAAAAATGAAACACCCATTTTTTTTTTTAAAGAAAATTATTTTAAAAAATAGAAAAAAAAAAACAAAAAAAGAAAAAAAAACCAACAACCACGCTCTATTAGTAACACATTAACAGATGTCATTTGGCAAAGTTAAGTTGTTATATTAATTGATATTGACCAAATTTAGACTCGGTATATTTTTCAAAGGAAACCACAAATAAACCAACACTAGCATTTCTCCCGGATGTAAATAAAATTAGAACCAATATTCACAAACACTATATTTGGCGTGTAACTCTAACAAAGTTCTTGTGTGTACATAACTTTAAATGGAAAATGAATTGAAGTATTTGAACATTTGAAATTAAATATTTGTAATCAGATATTTGCAACAGATATTCATTTCTCGCTGTGAAGTTAACATGTTAGATAAACAGGACAGTAGACGAACAGACACTCAATCTCTAAACCATGAAGCCTCTCTTTCATACTTCCAAAGCAAAATCAAATGCAGTTTATAACTTTGTGTAATTCTTCTCCCTTTTCAAATTATGGAATCATTTTACACTCTTGTTAAATGTTATCGTTCGATAAGAATACGCAAAATGAGAAACAAATTCACTTTCACTTAGAACTAAGAATACATGCAAATAACCTCAAAGATCCCGGATGAACAATTATGCGACCGAATTTCCATGAAAAAAGAGCAAATAAGTTCAAAAATATTTTATTCAACCCTGAATGGGATTGGACAGTATTAGGATAAACTTTTTAACCCACTCCCTGAAAGTACAGATTCATAATATCATACTAACGAATTTTATTGTATTTTTCTGATAATTTTTCAAATCAATTCGTGTACATGAGCCAGGGATCGGAATTTCAAAGTCTGAGCCCAGGCTTTAGTTTTTTATGTGGCACGCCATTATCAGTTTTTCTTACCTCCCTTGACTTTGATTTGATGGACTAATGGCGTGCTGCATTTACAATACATAATTTAAAAAAACCAGACTCGGACTTTGGACATTCTTTGGAGGTCTGCGTTGTTTAGTTGGATATTAATTTAAAACTCTTCTTATCATATGGCATAGTCATATCAAATAGAAAATAAAGAAATTGACTTTGCATGTTGAGATTTTATATGACGATACAAAGGTTGCATTTCTGACGCATTTAGCTTATCGCTAAAACATTCCGCCGACCCGTGATCATTTTGATGCTTTTATTTATAATAAAGCGACGTCTTGTGACACTGAAGAACAGTTCTTGGCATCCAAACATATATTTGCTTTTAAATCACTCAGGACGAGTCCAGTACCACAATCAATTTTATAACACTGACTCTGCGTATACAGAACAAGCCGCTATCCCATTATATATCAAGAAAATCAACAATCGTCTGTCGCTTAATACAAACATGGCTATAGCTCTAGATCATTATTGAAGGAACTTTTCAAACCCTTTTGGATTTTACAAATACTCAGACTAATCACTCAGTGAAAGTGCCTTTTCCGTGTTCTATATTGTATTAAATACACCCGAGGTTTATGAAAGATGAGGAGTACAAATTAGCTTAATGCTTTGGAAATCCAATCGAAAGCGTATGGTCAGATGACAGATGATGATAGACAGTAATACCAGATGGGGTAACGCAAAAGGCGTCAGACGCCCATTGATTAGTGTAGACCAATGCTGCACATATTTTGTATTTTCACATCGTTAGTCGCTTATTATTGTGTAGGTGCTCAGTTGACTTTATTTTATCGTTTCAGATTTATGCAGCGAAAGAAAACCCATAAGTCAACAACAAAAGTGCAGACTGCAACCGATAGATGGGAAGCATCAATATTTAATTCTCAACGGACACAAATTATTCCACTTATAGCTGGCCAGTTTCTAGTCGTCATTTGTAGCAAAATGAGTGACAATGCCTTCGAATGTGACAACAGAAAATCTCACCAAGCGCACGTCATGTGATATGACTTCAGCATAGAAACATACATGTTTGGTTCAAGACTATTGGCATCGGAAGTGAAGTTTAATAATAATTCCACCAATGTCCTCGCGGGAAGTAGATATGGATGTAGTGGTGGCCAAAATCATCTCACTCATCATATCCACTGCAGTATCTGTTCTGTTTGGGCTGTTTCCGTGTAAATTGTACCAGTATTTTTCTAAAGACATTACACGTCTTCAGAAAGCTGTGGATTATTTGATAGCATCCATGAAATGCTTCTCTGGGGGCATATTTCTAGGAACATGTTTTCTACATTTGATTCCAGAAACTCGCATTAAGATAGAGGCGGTCATGACACAATCTAGATCGTACTCACAATACCCCGTAGCCGAACTGCTGACGGTCGTCGGTTTCTTTGGAGTCTTGTTCATGGAGCACGCCATTAGATCTTTATATAAAAAGCTTCAGCGACTCACGGACAGAGAACGAGATTATGGTGATAGGGACATGTTTGCATTTAGTAGTTGTAGGTTCGGAGGAAGTGAAAGTGACCTTGATGAGCACAGCATGAACTCCATTAATATGAATGATACTCTACAGGCGGAACATAACACATTCATCAAATCGGCCGACCAAGAGGAAACGAAAGAAACCCTTGAATCAGACATCGAACCTGCTCCACTGCAAGATTTACCAGTCAAAACAGTGGTTTCAGAACTCAGCAGGGGAGACGATTCTGGAAAAGGACAAATGAGGACAGCTATTTTTATCACAGCCTTGTCATTCCATGGTGTGTTCGAAGGAATGGCTCTCGGACTTCAGAGCATGGAAAGTAATGTGTGGGTTTTGTGTTTTGCCATTACAATACATCGTGGAATCTTAGCGTTTGGAATGGGGTTAGATCATATGAGAAACGAAGTCAAACATCGCACAATGATTTTCAGTGTGTCTTCGTTTTCTCTCCTAGCTGCGGTCGGAATTATAATCGGGATCGCCATTTCAACAGGTGCCCAACTGTACGAAGACGTATTACTTCCGGACGCCATATTACAGAGCCTTGCAACTGGAACTTTATTCTATATCATCTTTTTTGATATTCTTTACAAGGAACTCAATGGAAACAAAGAGGTTAAAAAGTTATCCTGTGTGTTCGTAGGTTTTTCTGTAATGGCCATTATCTTTGCAGTTACACGAAGGTAACACTTCACAACTGATAATTTAAATTTCCTCTATTCAATTTTGTTTTCTTATTCCTGGAGTCACTGGATCAGAGTGATATATTTTGCTAACTTTGTAATTTGTTAATATGTATTTTTGTTGCTTAATGGTACAAATATGAAATACATTTAAAAAAAAAAATTAAATAAATCGATCTTTATTTTTTACTTATTCTTGGAAAATGCAAGTCTATTAAATTATGTGTGGATTGAAAATTCCACTGCATTGGGAGTAGAGGGATATTTTCCTTCTAACATTGACGGATAAAATAATGTAGAAACCGCTAATGTAACAATTACGCTTAATGTAACAAACAACATTAAGAGGTGCAGTTGCAACGCTTAATGTTACAAATTGTAACATTAACGATCTACAGTATAAACCGTTAATGTAACAATCCCCCCTAATGATACAAGTATATCATTAAGCGGTTTATTTGCAATAATGTTGTTACGCTTAATGCTATGCTACAACGCCAAATTTTGCAGTTCCAAACAAGCTAATGTAACAACAGGTTTATATCAGTAAGCGTTGCAACTTCAACGCTAATGTAACAATAATTCTGTAATATTTATCTAAACTTTTTCCATACGTTATATTTCATTATTTTTTTGCTATAAAATTTATTTAGTAAAAATATTGTATAAAATAAGGATCTCCCATGGTTTGTGGTTTGATATGACTGATTAATCCAACGAGTGTGTGTTTTCTTTATCCCCGAGGCCTGGCGAGGGGATAGAAAACACAAAACGCGTTTGGATAATCATCATATCTTAAACGTTCGCGGGATAGAAAAACACACAACATCGTCTGGATAATTCATTCATATCAAACCACAAGCCAGGGGAGAATTCTTCTTATCACATATCTTATTCCCAGACTATAGTGCCTAAATGAATTAAGGATTTCAAAATTCTTCTCATTTGGTTTACTTTACGAATACCTACGCAACGTTAACCCATTACGGCCACTACAAATTAGTTCGTGGCAATTTTTAAAAAAAGTGAGAGTATTGGAAATCGCAATTGTTTAAATCATTAAGAGATATATCGAAATACAATTTTAGGTCATATTTAACATAATAAATTGGGAACATATTAGTCATCTTATGTGATAACGTTAAGATGACGCGATTCTTTTTTCTCTTCTCTCTCTTTCTCTCCATTGGAAAGGAGTATCTTTACATCGCCACTGACAGAAATTTTTGTTTCCTGTGTCATTGGAGGTCGTGGGGCTACTTATCTGTGAATTGTGTTTCTTACATCTGTATTCGTGGATGAATCTTTTATGTCTCAGAGCAGAGATTCTAGATTTGGAGCGCCTACCTCGGGCACGCGAGTTCGTGTTTGTGCATGATGGAGTTGATCAGTGATAATCCAATTAAATCAAATGAATAAATAAACGTGACAACGGATATTTTGTTTAGTTGTCGTAATGTTGGTCGTATCGGATTTTCTAACACTCGGAGAGTTTACAGAGTACGTCGTTCAGTTTCAGACGGAGCAGGGGTAGAAGGGGGGGGGGAGTTGTATACAGCATTATATTGAAAATGACAGGCCTTTTCTATCTTTAACTTAATTTTCATAACAATCATTATAAATGATTTGTTTTCAAATGTGAAGAAAATTATCAACAGCTTTAGTTTCACTTTTCCATCAATATTTTTTATAATATCGATTGATTTGGAATTCTGTCGTCCTGGTTTCGTTCATTGCGGCGTGTAGGGAATACATACTACATGTATGTGATATGAACAAGTGTATTCAAAGGATAAATTGGAGTAAATATGTGATAAAAAATATCTCTTCATTTTTTAAAAAGAAAAAATATCTCCAAAACCAGCGAATCCAATTTCAATAAAACTTATTACAGTTTATCCCTTGTAAAGGGACATTCACGTTTAATTTTGTTCAAATGGAAAGACCATATTCAAGGGAAGATAAGCACAGGAAAATGCGAAAATAAAGACGGGTTTCATATAAAAATATTCCTTCTCAAGAACCTAATGAGCTCGAAAAATTTTAATATTACATGTCAGTTTCCTGAGATAAGAATAAACTCAAGCTTTTCTTAAACCACGACCCCCAGGAGGGGGGGAACAATAGAGCATAATTTTTTTTTACGAAAAATATAGTTAGGGTAGATTTATCATTAATTTTTAGGACATTATTCTACTTCTAGAAACCATGGAACCACTTTCATTCACCAATGAGCTAGAAAATTTAAAATATACATTGCCATTTCCTTGATATAGAATAAACTCTTTTTCGCGGCAACGAGAATAGCTAATGTTCCTTCCTTTGTTTTAAACAAAGGCGACCCATCAGTTAATTTTCAATTATAGACCTGTAAAAATGTGATATACGTATGAAAAAGTTTAGTATAAACAATTATAGATTTGTTACATGTAATAATTATATACCTGTTGTTACATTAGCGTTTGTTGGACTGCAAATTGGCGTTGTAGCTTTAAGCGTACAAACATTTATGCAATATGAACCGTTAATGATACATTGTATCATTTAGGGGGATTGTTTTACATTAACGGTTTTATACTGTAGATCCGTAATGTTACATTTGTAACATTTAAAGGTCTTCAACTGCCACCTCATGGATTCCAGGTTAGAATTAGATCCCACATCCCCTTGCGTGTTCGTAAGAAGGCGACTTGAATGGGGCGGGTCATTCGGACGAGACCGCCAAAAAACGAGTCCCGTGGTCACAGCAGGTGTGGCACGATTAAAGATCCCTCCTGCTCAAAAAGGCCTGATTGCCGAGCATGGCTTTAAATTTTGCCAGCCCTTCACCGCATTGGTGACGTCTCCGTATGAGTGAAATACTTCTTCGGTGGAAGTTAAAACAATAAATAATCAATCAATCAATCTTAATGTAGTTTGTTACATTTAAACTAATTATTTACATTAGCGGTTCTACATTGGCACTATTTTCTCAAAACCAAATTAGAACACGACTTTCTGCATCATTTGAAAGCCAGACGACGACCCATGTTGGTACTATTGTTAGACAGCAATATGAATATGTTGAGAATATCAAGTTTTGTAAATTACCCTGTACTAACTAATTAAGCTGTATTTGCTTTTGAACAAAATAAACAATTACATATATAATCACTTTTATGGAGTATATATGAGAGGTGAAATTCTCATAAGGTGTCACACTCGCCCAGAGAGGACTGAAGAACCCATACTAAGGCGATATAGAGACTGTCGTACCATAAGGTCAGTGCAGATAATGATGAGGATCAGTATGTATTGGTGTCAAATTTAATACCCCTATGGGTATTCGTGTGGATTGAAATTAAAATGACAAACGCGAGGTATGTGTTATTACCAGGTTGTCGCTAAGGAAATTACTGATATATATCCTGAATAATATAAGTATTTGTTGGGATAGTAATTCTAGTCAAGTAATACGCATTTCAACAAATAAACCCATAACAGCCATTAAAACTTTGATAATTTGGATTATTTGGTGAATAGGTGTATAATTGACTCTCTATGGTAGGTACTCAAAGGATATTTGAGGATGCCTTAGTTAATTAATGTAATTTACATCCTAGACACAAGGGATTATTCTAATATTCCGCCTATGATAGGTAAAAATGGAAACTATTCTCTTAACACTCAACCAAGTGACTACTTAGGTCTAGATGGTATTCCGGGCAGTTGTAACCTAGTGGCCTTTACTTACCCTGACGACCAGGCCTACCTCAACGATCATTCAGGGTTGACCCTACCATGATCCACGGATAACCAAATTGCCCAACACTGATCAATTTCCACTTTATTACACTAACCTAGGACACACTACCCACAGTATTTACCCTGACTAAGGCCCGCCTGTATTACACGAAGGCTACTTGTTTTTACACTAAACCCATTGTATTTGCACTGACCAATGCCCACTTTCTTACACTTACTGATCAAGAACCAATTACTGGACATTATACTAACAAGACACAAATGTATATTTTTTTATGTTTCATTAGATTAATCCAGCATCAATGTTGCTAAAACCTGTTTTTAACGAAGGAGTA
>CAJDSM010004566.1:6038-32624 GCA_903981925.1 Ostrea lurida
TACAAACAATATCCACTGCTCGCTTTGAATGTCTGGTTCATGAATACACTTTGAATACCTATTTATAGGCTTTGGTGAGATAGTGGCATTAATACCGAGTTCATAAGCATGACATGGATGGTGGATATGCTTTTGATAAATGGCATCTGATGGATTGCTGTGGTTATTGCTTGTGCAATTTCTAATAGGATACGCCATACTCGGCGAAATTGTTTATGACATGATTCAAGTTCGTAATTGTAGTATCTGCGATTTGACATGTACCTTTGTTAATGTCGATTTCCCATGGGCGTAAGAGTCTTTTGGGTGTGATATTAACATTCAGAAATATTCGATGTACATCGACGAATTGGTTTTAAGTTCTGGCTTTTCGATCTGTGTGCGGAAGATTTGTAAAAACTGGGTCGCCCTTATTTGAATATCTCACTGACTGTTTTTTTTAAAATTTACGAGACGACGGTGCACGTTTCCTATCTGATGGAATGCTAATGCTGGACTTAGTGAGGTATCAACAAGATGAACGAACAATGTTAGCTGATCAGACACTAAACATCGTAATGTTATTCCTTTCTTGCTTAGTAACTGGCCATTTCTTCTTGTAAACTATTTTCAGTTTAAAACATCTTTCAACATATAGGCTGCAATTTTGTTCTAACTCGTATTGTACGGCAACACAAGGCTTTATTTTTAACTACATACTTGGACAAAATTCCAAGGGGACGCGCGTCTCTTTTTATACTTCACAATACACATACTGGAAATCATCAGACTTTATTGAATCCCGCTTTTAAGTGAATTCTCAATAAACCGAAGGTCGTACACGTTGCGCGACTTCTTTTTGTATCCTGAGTCGCGTATTATTGTCTTGTCAAGTTCGGAGTCTTCTGATTAGTGCACAGGCTCATTGTATGCTTAACGTCCCACCATGTCAAGCACATTATACAGATTCGTAGCGGCATTGCAGCTTTCTTTGTCGATTTGGGATGAAGTAAATAATTCTTACCAGAGCATCTCTCGATGGACAAAAAAGAACTCGGGGTCCCTTACCAGCTTGCGCTTTCTGGTTTTCTCTCTTCTTCTCCTTTTTCTCTAGGATGGAATGTCTATGGTTGATGTTACTTTTGAGAGGATCGCACTGAATGGGAGAGTGACAGCGGCACAGCATGATCTTGTAATATTGGTCCGATTTAGTCATTTTTGGGGCGGGGGGGGTTAAGATTTAGAAGGGGTCGTTAATGCTATGTATTTTGCCTCGTGCTGACGCTTTTCACCCTTGGGGTAGTTATATACCCTGTTAGGTTGGTGAGTGAGAAATTTTGGATTGCATGATGGGGGGATGGGACAGATGATCCTTGATCTTTTTTCGTTGTTCGGGGAGGATGGCGTCAGGTTAGTGATGGCAATGAAAGGGTGAGATTGCGCGTTCAATCAGAACATCAGCTGTTTCAGTTGTCCATGATTTTGAGTTTTACTTGTAGGAGTTCTTTTCACCGGTTATGGTTAGGTGACGGTGAATTGGAATTATGAGTATATTGTTTCTTGTTGATGAAGGTAGCGTGTTGGTAGATTGTTTCTTTCATCGGCGATTGTATAGACGTGAGCTTACGAGGGGTCTCGCGGTTGGAACTTGGGTTGATACACGTTCGCATTGTGGCGTGATAGGCAACGAACTTGGAAACGATACAGTGTTTCAAGACAAAGTGGTTGGTGTTTCACCATTATTGTTTTTTGATTTGGTTTCGAGGTGACGAATCGCTTAAACTTAGTCACACATAATATATTGACAGGGATTGGCTCGGGGAACTTTCAATCTGGGATTCTGGGGTTAGCATTTTGTCTTGGTAGATAAGTTTAATTTTAAGAAAGACTCAAGATTTTACATCCATTCACCAACAACGGTCTGTAATTATGATATTGGACACACATGGCAGTCATTTATTTGATGTTGGAGGGACTATCAATATGCTTACAGTAATACCACGGTCCAAAACTACAATTGCAACTGTTTGAGCCTGAACGCAATCGCCTTCGACAGAGCATCCACATACGATCAACAAATAATTAATAAAAAGTTAGGTCTGATCTCTTTCGTTTGCAAAATCTTGATTCTTTCATTCGCCTCAGTTTGAAACATCTCCCAGACTGTATGTGTGCGCAGACATCAGTGGTGCAGGACTCGTCTCCCCCAAACATGACACAACAGAGGGACAACACGTGAGATACCGACAGCACTGCTTAGAATGGTTTCTACGAAAAAGGTTCACCAGCACCCAAGCAAAGATCTAAACACCTTTTTTTTGTATGGATGGGGCACTTTATTTGTCATTCTGATAGTGGCAGATGTCGTAATATATTAATACTTTTGTAGGAACTGGGTCCACTTTCCATGTCTTTGATCAGAAACTGTGTAGGGACCGTAAAAAATGGACAAGCGGTTCTTTGCCCTGAAGTATGACCGATACACGCGGAGATTGATTAGCACCTATGAAATATTGAGTGGTGTGCCTGGTCTAACAGCTGCCTGAGAAAGTTACTGACAATTAAGGTCAACCTTCATAAGAACATATTAACCACGATGCTTATTATTAGGGCAAAGGATTAATCACGTGTAATTCTTGGGATCTCAGACCAAAGATAAATGATAGTGACTATGTACACTCTCTCGCTATTCTTACTGGCTAAGAGTACGTGTTCTCAATTATTATAAAGCATTAAGTACATTTCTTATTGTTGTAATATGAACAGTATCTAACACCACATGGTGTTAAAAGGGAACATGACAAGGGTCAGAACTCTTATTCTGTACGCTTGCTTTAACGATAGCATAATCCATTTATGTCTTGTAGGAGGGTTAGTATTATATCTATTGAAAATCATTGCGGAGTTCATTTTTATTCTATAGATTCAGGTTTTAACTGGTTGGGAAGAATCAGGCTTTCTGTGAAAGGTGAGGGCGCAGGTCCACGCTATGTGCGGAAAAAAAGTAGTGTTTTGATTTACTGGCGTTATTACTGCTCGCAGTGGCTAGAAGGTCTACGATTAAGAGAAACCAACTCGGGGCCAGGGCGGACGAAGCCCGGAAGTCTCATTGGGCTTAGGAAGGCTTTTTAAGTCTATTTTCTTAGGGGTTTTCTTCTTGGGTTATTAATTCTATCAACATCATCATCAACTTCTCTCAGTTGTCTTACCCAAAGGCGGGGGGAGGTTATGTGATTACGTGGGGCGGTCGCGAACTCCATTGGCCTGATCTCATCTAAATTCCGCAGCTTGGATCAGTTTCTCCTAGGTTGGGCTCAGGCTGACTAGAAATTGAATGAATAGGCAATGAATAAACCACCTCTTGGACTCAAGTAAGGATATCTTATACTCTGAAGGGCTTCTACTCTGTAATGTATCACAACTACAGCTGTAGTACTTTAGTGTCTTGATACTCTAGAAGATACTCCTGCATCAAAATTCATACTTAGTACAATAAACAGGCAGAGATAGTTTAGTTTCTTGTATCTTGTGAACTAAAGTGAGTAGGCAAACGTACTGAACTTTGTCATATTTTTTATATAGGAGAAACTGTCGTAAAAAGTTGATCAGGGAAACACACTATCGATCTGTCTTAGTCTGGAACAGAGAGTAATGTAGATAAATACTGACCGTTACGTGTTATGCTAAAATCAGATGCACAAAGGAGTCTACGAGGGGAGTAGAATAACTTTTTATTTATTTGCGTTTTCCGGAGAACGCTGTGCAAATTTTAGACGGACAAGTATACGTTTCGACACTGCGACATATTGTTTAATTTCCTTTCTATGCACCCGTCCAATTTAGAGAATGAACACAATAATATGTTCACTATTAATTTTTCAAGGGGACAGTATCTTAAATGATGCGTAGGAAACAGAAAGAAGCTTGGTGTCATCACGACAAATATGAGTGACCTTTGGGGTTACTACTTTGTGACTTTTATTTTCTTATATTTTATGGGAATTGATTTTAAACTGACATTGATTACATTAATCGTTAATTGGATTGAATTCTTATCAAAATATCATACATCGGGAGTGGCTCCCTGATGTTATTTTACTGTGTTGGTGGGGATAGAGGTCTGATATAGGTCTACCCCTAAATATAGAGGGGTAGACTATATCAGACCTTTATTTACGATTACATGGGGAGCGCTAATGTAATTAATAACATTTCTAACTAATATGGCAATATAATTTAAAAACTAATACCATTACCTACACGGGACTCAATCCCGATTGAGTGAAATAATATAGGGAAAACGACAGGGTATTTTTCATATACATCACTCAACATTCGCCAATCTGTAATACGGACACCACAAAAAACTTATGAGCAAGTAGTCATTACGGGAATGTCAGACAAAGTTTCTATCTAAGAGTGTCTGTGGACACTTTTTTCACTAGTCGCTATGAAAACCAGTTTTCCAAGCCAAACGAGCTACTTTAACAATCAGGATTAGACAATAGAACAGTTCTATAGGTTCACCATGCAATCCCGCGAGTGAGGCCATTCAGACATTCTCTCTAAAATTGAATTTCTGCACCTGAAGAGACCACCTAGGTGCTCGCATGTATGTGATTTCAGAATAGCGAACTTTGTGAATTTGGATATATTTAGGAAGTGATAAATATATTATTGTACTTCTTCTCATATCTGTTCAAGGATATTTATCCTAAATACTAACAGAGCTATCTCAAGGGCAAATCGTTAAAGTGATCGACGCGCCCCACAGACATAGCAGTGTATTAATTAAAGTGTGATCTAACCCCAAAAAGTTGACAGCGCGAAAAGAGTCCACACCATAAAATCACACACCGAGGGTCTGGCGATGACAGGGGCTGGCTGTCCTTGATATTAAAAGGCTTTTTTTCCTAAGTATTAGGACAGCACAGATTAGGTCTTCAAGTTTCCGTGTTACAGCACTTATGCGGTATACATGACAGGTAGCTCAAACCACTCGCATGTTTAAACAATTGTGTCGAAATGTTAGGCTTATGCTTATGGTTTTCATTCATTTTTACTTGCTTGCCCACGCATGCCAATAGACGGGTTTCTTTTCTTCGAAACTTACTGGTTATCACAAATTAATTAACGAGAGATAAACACTAAGCGTGGACGTTGCTAAGGCACAATCCACAGCGACGGCTTCAAACCGAAGCAGTTGCTATAAATTATTTCACAATTCGAGAGCGTAGGCTCAGATATCAGCTTCAATCGTTCAAATTCAAATTATTGTAAAATGGTAACAAGTAGTGGACTGCCATACGCCTAGATAATGTGTTTCCTTCTAATAAGAGTAGGATGGAATTGTTGGTTAAGTGAAAGTTCTAATGAAACTTCCTCTGGATGTAGTGACAAATATTTATGCTGATATAAATATCTATTTGTCAGAGAAAGACGGACAAAAAGTACGAGGTTCATTAAGATTTTATTTATTATTTTACTTGAAAGGATGTAATTACAAATGTATAAGAGAAATTCTTCAAGGAGGCAAATAATTTTGGAAAAATGTTAGTTATAAAGTAAGCTTAACACTTATTGCTATTATGAGTGACATCATTGTGCGTTTTAATTATGATTAGGCAATAGAAATGTAAGTACAAATCGGATAAAATGTATAAATATATTTATAATCGTATTGCTAACTATCGCGCCATTTTGACCTCTAAGGTCACTTTTTATTTCAAAATGATATGTAAGCATAGGCGCATAACACTACATAATATTAAGTAATAAAAATGGTTGTTTTCTAGCTAGTCAAAAGAAAAATGAAGAATATGGGGGACAAAATTTTTGACCTTTGTGTTTATCTTTGCATCCAAATTTATTTATAGTGAAATTATTTGGTACTTATTTTAGTGTTATATTACATTTTACGAGATCTAGTAATGTTTGACTTTGCTCATTGGCTATTGAAATTTTGGGTCTTCATAGCTATCCGAAAGTGACGAATATGTTTTTTCACGTTTTGAGGTTGCATGTGCTGCACAATGTGTTATTACTGTGTATCTACATGTTTAAAGTCGTGTCATTACTCGCTTTTTTGGGTGTTCATACTTCATACTGGGCTAATGAATTTAATTTTCTTTTGGATGATAGTTCCATTTCTTAATCTGTTGCACATATTTTTCAGGGAGAGTGTATGTGGGAACCGAATTAGGATTAAACGAGTGTGTGTGGGGGGAGGGTGTGTGATGGGAGAAGGAGAGTGGGTATAAGTCGGATGGGGGAATTTAGACTGATCCTTGGATCGCTACGCTGGAGATTTTAATGGGGGAAGAAGCATTCCTGCCCATTCTGACCCACAGAGCAAAAGGCCGCCAGTGAACCGAGACGAGGCGGAAGGGAGAGATCGGGGGGCCGCGCGGCTCGTGGGGTGTGGAGTAGTATGGGGGGGGTGGGGGAAGGTCGGAACACTTTAATTATAAGTGGCAAAGTAATTCATAAATAAATTTATAATACTTATTATAATTGTTAAATTAATAGGGGGAAACCAGATATAATATGGTCATTTTACGAAACATTGAAGTATATGCTACCTCACCTCTATTGCACATATACGCCTAGATTTGCTCATCCAAGATTTTACTTTATAATTGGTTCCGGAAAAATGCTGGTTATGCATGTAAAGCTAAGATCACAATGATTTTATTTATTTGAATTGTTCAGATTTAGTCTATTTGGTAGTCACCCTAACACTAGGGTCTGAAAATCAATTCAAATATAAAACTTGTAACTTGAAAGTAATTATCCTCTCAATTAGAAACGAAGACTATTGCTCCATGGACAAAAAGATGAATCCGATCGTCTATCGACCAACAGGGTTCTCTTTTTTTTATGCCAGTCGCAATTGCGGGGGGAACCTAAAAACACGACTATGGCATAAGGTGATTTCGAATCTTCAAAACATTCAATCGAAATATTGTTGTGCTCATCTGACATTAGCGTTACCATTGTCTGGCATTTGCCTACTTCTTCAATAACTTTGTGTTTATCTGTAATCCTGAGAAGCGGTTCATTGATAGTGGCATGTCTTTATTGAAACTGGGACCACTTGAACAAGTCCATATTTTAATCCAAAACAGTTCAGTGCATAGCGGTCAGCACTTTGTTTGAGTGAGTTTCCCATTACCTATCCAAAAGTTCAGGGGACATTAGAATATCTATAAACATTGTGATCACCCTGCATATTACAAGCATCTATAAATTCTTTCTGTATACTATAGTTGTATTACGTTTCCCTGCTGCCTATAATCTACGCAGCATCATAGCTAAGGATATCAGAGGGGCAGTTGACAATTAAATGCCCTTGCTCCTTACAGTGCTCAGCATGGGAGACTCGGCTTGCCCATGGATCATGTCTAGTTATAGGTGCCATTCAGAGAGGTGGACGCAGTTATTGTCTGTGTGACAATGTGCTTGTTTTAATCCAGTTGGCTAGTCGGTGTTTCCAAATCCTTAAAATATAATAATCCCACGAGAAGAAGACAGTAGTTCTAAATTTCTGATCTTCGACTTTAAATAAATGAAAATTACCAAGTCAGATACTAATTCTCAAATACTACTAATGAATACTCGAAATATATATGAGCACAATTACCTCCATCGCCTAAATCTAACTTCCAATAACTGAAATAAGATGCGTCTATTGTCTTCTCTTTTTTGCTTCTCATTTCAATCAATATTTGGCCATGATCAATCAAATTGCATGATGTCAATGTTGGTTTGTATGGCATCAAGAATTGGTGTCGTTGGCATAAAAGTGAAGTTGATGACGTAACCAATAAAGATCAAATAACATGTTAGTTTGGAACTATAATCATTCACCTTTAAAAAGACTAGGAGGAATCAGCCATAAATAGCACACATTGCGATGCTGAGAAATTCAAGGACCATCTCTGGACATCGAGCAGAGGACACCTACCATGGCTCATGGGGCACTATTTCATCATAATCACACCAACTATCCACAATGATGTAATTGTAGGACCGGAATTCTTAAAAAGGTCCGAAAGGAACAACATGTATTGGTTGTGCGACACGTAACTAGATAATACCAACCGGAGAAGAATATATTTACAAACCCAACAAAGAATAAACACAGCATGACTCGCAGTTTTACCTACCCAATATTTCTGCTGTTTTATCCTAAAGTGATATGTCAATTATTCCAAACTTAGTACTATAAATATCTGCCTGCTTTAGCCGTGAGACTTGTTTGAAACCACTAAGGAAATCATCAATATTAATCCACCGGTCCTTATGGGTTATTCAAGCATGTGCTAAGGATAAAATAATTTCTTTAGTTTTTTTTATAACCCTTCATCTAAAATAAATAATGGAAACTATCAAGAGAAGTGTGAAAAAGAAGTCTAAACCGCTCGAAAAGACAACCTAACTTACAAGATCCAAGGGCTATATGTGGTGGGAACAAAGTCTCAGGAACAACCATAAGAAACCCATTAGAGGTTGTGTGATTAGGACATGCGCAAGATCTATAACTTCATCTAATCATAGTTTGAACCTTTTGCCATAATTGGGAGTTCAAACTCATCCCTAATACATTATTCCGCTCCGGCTCAAACCTCACTAATTTTTACATATAATGGCCAATACGAACATACAGCACTTAAATCATATTATTAGGCGAAACCGATTTTGGCGTTCCCTTCAAAATGGTGCTGCAAAACTGCACGTAAATCATATTTGGCTGGCATTCAAACCACTAATTCATTATTGCCGACCAACTCACTAGATCATCATTGCGCCCCGAAATGTGATCCCAACTCAGCATATAATGCATATGGCTGGATGCAAAACATCACTAATCATCGCATTTGCCTGACCCATAAACGACACTAATTCATCTAGGAATTTGAAAACTCTCCGCAAACTTCACTAATGTCATACAGACTGCTAGTGTGGCTGCCGACACCACAACTTCACTTTAATCATATTGCGGTCCACCTCGAAGTCGCGCTTCCGTATGGGATATCAAATTCACTTAATCATAATTGCCGGCCCAACTCATGCTATAATCATTCATGATTCTGCACGCCAAAACTCACATACGATTAGGTCATTTCATAAGCCAGCATGATAATTGAGCCCAGTCGAGAAACGATTAGTGCCCAAACGTTTCATGTAATTCATTTATATTGGGCCTTAATATCTTGGACAAACTTGCCATAATACAATTTACTTTAGCATCAAAATCAATTAAATTTATTATTGGGCCGACCCAAACTCCACAGTTGTATCACATTGGCATTCACGGGCATCTAATACCTAATTTCATTATTGCCATGGTTAAGGAGTAAAATATTATGATTTCTGGTCTAATCCTGTAGAGTGAAAGGCTAGACTGGTTTTGTAACTAAACCTTGTTAATAAAGATACCTTTCAAAACTTAAGTCTAGAGGTTCTTTCATATCATACATAGGTGAAACACATTGTATAGCAAAACTATACTGAATATTTATGACAACCGAAAGTGCGAGTAGCGATGGATTACTCGAGAACAACAGAGCTTCAAAAATCGAAAAATTGACTATATAGGTTATTATTATATCTTTTCAACCCCCACCCCATACACATCACAAAATCTTTGTTTCGGCGTATCCGTAAAGGACCCGCGAAATTTGGCCTAATATGAAATCTCTTCGGGTACTAACTTAATCACATCCAATGCATTTAAACTGAAAGTCAGTTTCCCATTACATTGATGCCTTGGTAATTTTGTTTTGCATATACTGTGGCATCTCTTTCGGCTAGGCTTCCGGGGAACGGAGTGTGGACCTGAAAACCCTTAGCATATGCGAATGATACTTGCATTTTTTGTTGACCATAATTGAATCAATATTTACCTTATGACCATGTTTGATAATAAAATACTGAGATCTTTGTTTTATCCAGTAATGAGATGTCAACATATACTACGCCCGACTGCAAAACAATTAACATCAATCCTTTTTTTGCTTTAGCAAAGAAATTATCACGGGCCAATAGCTACTAGTCGGATATGAAGTGCCCGTCAGAAACTTTTGAGGCTCGCAAGCTGATGGTGCATAGGATTGTAGCAAAATAGTGTGGAAAAGTTGATTATGATGCCTGGACCGTCATAATAGAACGACTGTTTCTTGACGCTATCTGTTGTGACAAGAATTAGTTTTCACCAAATCTTTGTCACAGTTTCAAATGTTTTCATGTATCGTTCCATATCTCAATGCTCCTTCCGTGTTAAAGCATTAAGTAAAAAAGTGTTAAAAACTTAAAATTATATGTTAACATTTCTCAAATGAATTAAAGAAGTTAAGTATTCAGATAATAAATAAAGAGTATATTCGAAGCATTTCTGTATGGAAAATTCTAGAGATAACCTATCTTCATCTTCTTGTCGGCAAACAGCCTCGACAACTCGGTTCCGATCACGTCACGGTATAAATCAGGCCCCGACAAGTTCATCATGATTTCTCTCCATAGACGATAAAAGTTCCCTATCAACCTAATAGTATATACGTTATTTCATTACAGATTAAGCAAATTATTTCATTTCATCAGAGACACGATAAAAGTCATAAGGTGAATTGGGTATTGTGGGCACATGGGGATTATGCTTGGTAAATACCTCATTGTTTCTGAGGTCCTCCCATCCTCCACCTTACAGCGCATAGCTGGATATCTCATTCTCGTCTTTTTGCTATTCTTTTTTCGTGAAATTAGGAACATCTTTTTGTTCACCTCGTTTTCACTCAACACCCAATTAGGGAAATAAACCCTACTTATGCTAAAATCACAACACTAAATTTAAACCAAAAAAGAGGTTCTTATGTATGCAGAGTGCAATATCGTAGTATTGGTGATAACGCCATTACAACTAAAAGTTGAAAACCTGAAACAATCACGATGCAGAATCGGAAGGTGGACAGTGGTTGCAAGAGTAAGTTCAATTCGGCTTTATCAACCATCGCTTATCAGTCATAAAAAACGTGCACGCCTTTGTGCACTCCTTGTTATGAGTTAATGCCACGTGCTCCCTAGCTCTAATAAGTTTACACTAAATAAAACTGTCAAACCCACCAACCAACAATAGCATCTGTATGGTAGGAAGGACGCCACACCTGACAACTTTTCATGTTTCTTGATAGTTTAGCATAGAAAGTATTACACCCAGTCACATAAGGCTGTATTACATTAAAATAAAATAATAAGGTTTTGAATGATCGACGAGATATCAATGTATTTATTTCCATAACAATAGTCCCTGCACGTTGGCCACCCTCAATTGTGGCAAAAAAATTTCCTTTGCACTTGATACTGACCTACTATAACGTCCTCTCGAATGCAGCATTCGTGCACGTTTGACCTTAGGCAGTCACACAAAATAAATTCTCACAATGTCTCATGTTTTGTATTTATTAAAGTTATGAGCCATCGTTACGATGAACCGATATTACATAAACCCAAAAAGCCAAGTACGCGACAGCCCGCCTCCTCAGTCCTACTGCCCAAACCCGCCCCCCCCACCCATTTTCCTTGCTACTGTTCATATCCATCCAATGGCTATAACTATAATGTCCTATCTCGGGACTATACCTCCCATGAACGACGTCAGGGTGCTAGGAGATGCTACAAAATATATGGAAGATGACTACATATTTTGTGCCTCAGGACTCACTAAACAAGTTTCTAAATCTAATGATATCATTATATATTATTTGTTTCTTTTAATGAGGAGATTTGGAAAAGGATGCACAATGGCATAGCATTGGTGACAAACTCCACAAAGTTGCTAAAAATGTTCCTGGCAAACGTCGTATTACGATGGAGAAGTTTGCCGGACAACGCACACTAGATCATTGCGTGTATCTATTTGGTGAAAAATGCTTAGTCCAGCGTCAATCTTAGGCTCAATGAAAATTGGTCCAAAATTAACAAATCCTGACAGATATGCACATCTCCATTATATATTGTATGCAAAGCTCAACAAAGTTTCATAATAATTATCTATCTGCAAGTCGTTAGTGAGAGTTGCGGAACAAGGCACTGATGCATGAGGTATAACTACCCGCTGGTCGAACCATAAAAATGGTCCTTAAGTGTCGAAAACGTTCATATCTTTCTATAACACCAAAAGCTCCAAATAAACAAAATGCCTGACAATAATGCCCCACATCTCATTTATTTCTACACTCCACAAATTTCAATAAAGTCCTGCAAGTCATTTAGGAGATGGCGGACAACGGCACTGATGCATAAGTATTGTTGGATAAAAAAGTGCCTAATGTCCAAAACGTCATATCTTGTACAAATTTCCAAATAAATTGCGGCTTGACAATGTTCACACACCATATATATTTCTAACACTTAACTAAGTTGTGATAAAAATGCCTGCAAAGCGTTGTAGGAGGAGTTGCGGACAACCTGCACTGATGCATAAGTGATTTCTGGTGCAAAGAATAGCCTAAGTCCAAAACGTTCATATCTCACAAAAATTGTCCAAATATAAATTCCTGACCAATAGCACATACTCCATATACTATTCTAACACTTCCACAAAGGTTCATAAAAATTCGCTGTAAAGCTCGTTAGAGAGGAGTTGCGGACAACGCACTGATGGTCATAAGTATTTGGTGAAAAAATGCTAAGTCCAAAACGTTCAATATTTACAAAAAAATTTGTCCAAAATAAAATTCTGACGAATATGTCACCATCTCATTATACTCTAACACTTACCACAAGTTTCATTGAATACCTACAAGTTCGTATTAGATGAGGAGTTCGCGTGACAACACATATTTCGGATCAGACAGACGGACAGCCAGACAGAGCATGGGTGAACTATAAACCGAAACACTCCCCCACTCCAAAATTTCGTTTGCGGGGGCGTATTAAGAAATAAATGACAGAGGGAACAGTAATTTATGGTTCGCTTTGTGCTCGAATACATTTCAAGAATCTGTATTCCTCTCAAAGTAATAGTGCATCCTGACTATTTGTAAATAAATGTACCCACTGATGTAGACGAATGTTGAACCGGAGAAGAGGGAAGAAGACACACGAGCTCGCAGGCAAGCCAAGATGTCTGGTGCTTTCACCACAAATTATCCCCGACACTTGAAAGAAGTTATACGACTATACGATGAAATTTTAATTGGCTGATTAATTTGACTGCCGTTCTATGGCAAAGTAAGAGCTTTCTAAGTAAAACACCGTTTACAATAAACACACTTACACGACTAACTGTTTATTAATGAAGCGACTTTCATTATAGTAGGATAACAAAATATATATCTATGGTAAAAAAATTCAGGATTTGCCAATATTAGAAGAACTTTTAATAAGTCTTTATCAAATAGTCACTGCAATGCTGGATAGACTGAAACTTGCTATAACAGCAAAACATTTAATAAGTATATCGTAGACTTACATAATGCAGTTCAGCATAAAGATTTGTCTGACTAGGTTGGCAGAACATTTATTCTCACTGAATCTCAGTGGGATTTCAACCAAACATTACTATATATAGATATATGTATTCTGGTAGTAAGGGATTACCGGTACTGTTATCAAGCAAAATAACTGCATTTCCTGTTAGATAATGAATTGCTGAAAAGCAGGTGGATATGTTTTATTTTAAAAATATCTTCCTTGGAGAACACCAGAAATGCAGATTGCTTTGAGTTGGTATAAATAATTGCTATACAGTTAATTCAATCTAAAGGTAATGAAGGAGACCATTAATGCTGAGGCTTGTGGGATTATATGTATCGAATTAAGGTGAGGGCGGACTGTATTCATGCCACACCTCTATGACACGGGACGGGCTTTGGTTTTCGGTGGTCTCATATGAAGGCCACCACCATTTAGATCGCCTCTAATGACTAAGCAAGGGGTGTACTGAGTGACCTGTACATTCTAACCGAGGGTCCCCTGCATTAATCGAGGCTTGTGGGAGTATATGGATGAAATAAAAATTTCAGGTGAAGCTGATATCAAGACATAGGCCTCACCTAATCTGGTGAGATTCGAAGACGTTACATGTAAATATTTCAGACCTTTGCAAGAAAAATCCCTACATTAAAGACATGGCTTAAGATGTAAGAGATGGGATAACTTTGAATCTTGTCATAATAAGCAGGTATTGTATGCATAAATTCTGATCAATAATCGGGGCGAGTCACAAAAGCAACAAGCACCGTCACAGGAACGGATTACTCATGTTGCCTAATACCAGTCTAGGCATTGTAATTGAATTACACGTGGTCGCTTGGATTTCTCTTCTATATACGGTATATCATCTGAACAAGGCTAAAGCATGACTCAAGACACGAAGGTCGTTATAGTCAACAGAAAGTATCATTTTAAGTGTAAGAATCTAATCTTCAACACTAAGTTTCAATATCATTTTCATTTCCTGTGTTTGTAACAATAATGTCACACTAGAATAATTACCCAGGGCACAAAAGTCATCAGGCCCACACGATGAGTTTTAGTCATGTGAATTAACTTTAAGTACTATTGGTCTTCGGTTGAATCCCCTGGCATGTTGTACCTGTAGATGCCAGACCTGGTGGCACAAGAGAGGTTTAAAATAGCTTAGATTACAAAGATAAAGCACTGTTACTGCAGTATCTTGGTAACATGCGTGATTATATGCACCTATCTAACCACAGTGAGCTGAGGAGGAAGGCATCAACTTATTACTATCAATGGACTGACGGTGACCGCAAATGATTTTGTTCATCACGAGTCAATATCTTATCTCGCCGAATAGCTTTTAAAATATTTTAGGAGGACGTAAGTTTACTTCATATCATTGAAACAGGAGTGGAGAAATGCCGGATCCAGACTGGGATTCAATAACCGGGCCTCCCTAATCTCTAGTCAGGTGCTCTACATTGATGTACGACTGGCCGACCGGAGATCGAAACCCGCTGACCGCTACAGCTCCTCCCCTTACAATGTTTCATTCCCAACCAGATTCTTTGGCTCCCTGTGCAAGTGACTGATCTAAACTCTGCAATTTCCGAGAGCTGTGGTCTACGGCACAAATGTAACAGGTAAGGGAGAAAGTGCAACGACCACGCCGGATTCGAACCGGTGCCCCTGCAACTCTAGTCAAGGTGCTTCTAAAATCTGACGATATCTGACCACCGGAGGATCGAACCGGTGACAGTCTACAAAATAGGTCTATTATACTGATAAGGATGTCCTGCTGTATAGCTAGGTATACGAAAAATTACTACCAATCAATTTATTATGTTTGTATCAGTTCCTGGAATCTTTTCTCCTTATATTTTCGTTATGTCACAATAGCTTGTCCACTCAATACAATGTGGTCTCTTATAGCATTTTTGTACCTAATTTATAATCAAAAATAATACATGATGCAATCTTGAAATAGAATATTTTAAACATTTATTAAATGAACGCATTTGAATATATATCATCATATGTATACCTCCGGCCTTCAAAGCTTAAAGTAATACTGGTCATTTATACTTACATTATCACTTAGACTTTTAGAGTTGTATTACCTCCTTGTGAATATATTATCAATAACACTCAAAACTTTTCCATATCTTCTATTTTCATATAATTTGTATATTCCGTAGCATAAAAAGGATTCTCCCTTGTCAGTCTTAGTTACTGTAAAAGTAAAATGTATTAAGCACTCAGGGCTTTCTGATGCCGTGAGGAGATCACCTATTCCTAGCTGACATGACATATTTTGAGGGGTGGACAATATAATTTTATCATTCTAAAAGCTAGTAGATAGATTAGGAAACTTTTGAAAAAAAGGTTTTCTCATGTTAAAAGCAGGCTCGTCAAGTCTTTCTTTTGGAATGACCCTGGGAGGAACACTGATTTCAAAAAATGCTGTCTCTTGTACAGTACATTATATAATATGTAGCATTACATGGTACTGTGCTAACAGACTGAGTGACCTTGAACTAATTATGCTTGCAGATTTCAGAATTTGAAGAGCCATTCTACCCAAAGCTTTCTCCACTCGCCATTTATTAGGGAGTGTGGGAGCTGAACTGGTAAGATATGAATGGCTACTCGTTGTGTGAGCAGATTTTTGTTCTGGTGCACCAAAAGAAAGTATATATAAAGCATGTCGGCATTCTGCTAACAGTCCTGTCAGAGAATTATTCTCCTGGGGAAACATAAATACAATTCGCATACTCATATATCTTCAAAAATTTGATGGGACCGAAAGATAAAAAGTTTCGATATCCCTGGTTCGAAGATATCTAAGGGTCAAAATACAATGAAAATAGGTGTTGGACGTCCAAAACAGTTTGGAAATTAGCATGGAAAAAAATAAAGGTAGTATGATCCAGATATCATTTCGAGGTATCGAGTGATTTACTAGAATCTTCTATGGTCCAACAGAGATTTTGACTTTTGCTAAATGAAATGAATAAATTGGGAAGCATCCTGTCGCTCATGGGATATTTTGAACAAAATGCAAAGTTTGACATTAAAGAGTTTGACAGAAGTTCTTGACAAGAGTAACATTATGGGATGAGAAGAGTATAGTTTCATGAAATTTGAACTTTAGGATGGCAGAGCACAAATTCGCCTCAATAGATTCGGTGCTATTGATATAACAAATGCAGCAAGGATATATGCGACACGCATGAATTATCCAACTGTCTACAAATGGACACTGGTCCATGGACGAGAAATTTATCAGTTTTTATCCTGATCAGAGACTGTGTTCATTTTTCATTGGGCTCTCAGTTTCTCGGCAACAATGATCAGTCTCCCTTAATCCTCTATTTCAAAGGGCATATTAAAGATGCATATCAATGAGCAAAGTTTAAAAAAAGCTTTGGTGAACTTCACACGAAGACATATACCAGGATTTCTAAATGGACTCAATTTCAAATTAAATGCTTTTTGATATTGTATATAATATATACTGTGATAAAATATCGGCATTTGATTCCATTCGGATGGATTTCTTTCATTTTTCTTTAGCATGATATCAATAGAGGTAGGCATACAGCTCTTCATGCACCATGCATCATGTTTATTGGTGTCAAGCATTACATCAAGGAAATTTAAGATGAGCAAAAATCATTAGTTGTGCGGGAACTCCAATTCTTGGTATCGTGATCATTGAAGATGGCAAAAATTATAAGGCCATCACTTTCAATTTCAGCTGCTGCGTTCCTACCCATATATAAGGTTCATGGAGAATTCCCAGTAAGCAAAGAATTTTATGAATGTCATTTAACTAGGTTATTAGAACTCATCAGCGCTTCCATTGTCATAGTAAGTGGGAGCATAGCGAGAATCATAAATATTATTAAGTGATAAATCAAGGCCAGGCGTAATTATGCCATATAGGATACATAAATTTCGTGAGCGGTGACCCTTCTGGACTGAGGTAAATTATTGCTAACTGATAGCCTGGTTAGGAAAAACACTCTATAAGGGCATCAATCACGGATTCAAATGAACCTGTTGACATAGTCACTAGGAACTAAATAATCACATGTATTATGTTATGAGAAGAAAGTAAAAGAAAACAGTGTACGTGCTAAGAAAGAAAAAGCCTATCAATGACAATTTTATCTCAGATATCATGTTGTTTATGTTCTAAGCATTAATTTTAAGTTCTTGCGCACTTTAAATTCAAGTTTACAGCAATATTGATATGTAATTTTTAGTTAGAGTCCTAGTCAAAGATGATTAGAATACTGAAGTGTTTAGCATGTTTTACGTGTATATTCTGAAGCTTTAAGTTCTATCTGAGATGAAACATGCTAATGAACACTTTATTGATTCTCACATTCATAAAAGCTAAATGTAATCAAAGCATGGTGTAATATGATGATCCTGCTAGGGCGTTCTTCTGTGTTTTTTTTTCTTTTTCGAAAACATATCTTCCATTTTCCCATCTCTGGTATGTCAGGGATCCATTGCGCAGTATAAAATCTCAGATCTAAATTTTTCATTTCATTTCATCTTCGTGGGGCTGGGTTAGAATAGGTCCTTCAGTACCGCTATTACATAGATTGTCAATAAAAGAGTCGACTCAAATGGGGGTCATTCGGATAGACCCTATGCAAAATACCTGAGTCCTCATGTGACAGACGTGTGCATTGATAAGATCCTTCGCCTGCTCAAAGCCTATAAGCCTGGAGCATCGGCCTAACGATTTGCAACCTTCTCGGCAATGGTGACGTCTCATAAGGGTGAAATATCTCAGAAAGGGATGTAAAACACTATGCAATCATCATGTTTCTTTCATAAAGTATGAATGTTTTTGTGACCATTCATTAAAATAGTGCTGGATAGCTAGCCAGTCTATTAGGTGTGTGAAGAAATAACAACAGAAGCAACAGATATCAGACAACGCGAATCCGGCCCGGTGTAGGGTTGTGTATCAATAACAAACAGAACAACAGATATCAAACACCGGCTGGGAACCGGCGGTGTAGGGTTTGTGAAAATATAACAGAACAACAGATTTCAAAGCAACGACGGAAACCACCTGGTGTAGGTGTGTTGAACAAATGAACAAACAGAACAACAGATATCAAATAATATCAAGTACAAGTGGTAAGTCATTAGCTTACCGCTCTGGTGAATGGGATGGAACGAAGCAAGACCAGAATCAACAAACTGGGCTGGCAAGCGTAAAGGTCGTTCTGGCAGCACATATTGAAAGTTAAAGTCATCAGAGAGTGGAGACAGTAAATCATGTAACACATGGAAAGCCATAGGTGATAACGTGGCCAAAGTGTAGTTAATGCCTACAAGAAGATGTATCCAATTTATACTATAATCTGGCAGCGACATGAACTTACATAAACAGAGAGGTATACCTTAGAGTTTAGTGAGTGCAGACAAGTTCCGTACCACAGAGTTCATTATCATAATGAACTTCACGCTTTGACCTTGTCGACTTAAAATCTATAGGTGGTCTTTCCTGGCCAACATCCGCTGTTCAATAAATATAAAATCTATAAAGCTGAAATATGGAGGTTATTCGCACATGTTCTTGTGTCTGTCCTAGAACTTTAAACCTATATAACCATTTAGATGTCTATCAGTTATCATCTATATAAAAAAACATGTATCAAAAGTTGAGGCGCTACTGTCTAAACCTGCCCTAACATCTAGCTAATCTATAATCCGTTCATGATGCATAATCCTATTGGTACAACTTTTGTGCAGATTCTAATGCATGTCTCTCAAACAGGTAATATGCGACCGGTGCATTTCTTCAATAGATTAAACAATCAGACATTGCTAATACAAAGTTTATATATTTTGAACTACAATGTCTTGATCAATGCCTCTCAGAAGAGAATTAAATTGGTTTAAATTCAAACAAACCTGGTGTCATAAATCTCAAGTGATTGATGTAGGAGAAATACTGACGCTTTTAATTTCTCTGAAATATTTGATCCAATATAAGTACAGTTACTGTTAACCATAGCAAAGACAGACACAACAAATACAGAAGCCACTACTAGAGACAGATGTTACTCATGAAGGTGAGTATGCATTTATGGCATAGTCCTTTTTTCTATTCAACTTGCTAAATAGTCATGTGTGTTGATGATGGTCAGATTTTAAGTCCATTCAATGTGATTTTAGTTTTTAAAGTCACTTCATCTGATCAAAAGACAATGTCGACAAAAATTAGATTTTAGCAGTTCTCCACCCGCCCTCCTGTAAAATAAAGATAATTGAATAGTTTATCGTCAAATTTATCATCAATTAGCACTCTAAACTCCCCTACTTTTTATTCACAGTAAAGCTGTATCTAAGTTTTATTGTCACTGAATTGTATTATGCTAAAGAAGTTAATGTCCTACCCTCCAAAAATCGATTGATTAGATGTACAGACCATTGGCAATGGATCCGATTTATAATATCAATTGATACAAATGACAGATAAGATATGGGTGTATAGCTCCCCCCCCTCAACAGCTATTTGAATTTAGATTCAGATATTGCTCTATCCACTGAAGTTCATTTCCTAATGGTATTGTATCTGTGAGCTCGCACTGGTCTAGATACGTAACTCTGACCCAAATTCTAATTGAATTAATTAACCGGCAGTGAATAACTTTAAATACTATTAGCTTTGAGTAACTATTTAAAAGCCATTCCAGCCTGGACAATTTTACAAGGAGAAGACTAAGGGGCTTTTTAATAATCCCGCCTGTGTGTAAGTCGGGAATTAATCTAGTGAGGATAGACTCATGCCAATCATACGGATTTGCTGGCTAAATGTAAACGTATACAGGATAATGAATTAATTTGCATGGCCATCAAATCAATTAACCAAATAAAATTGTATACATTAACAGATAGAGTTAAAGGTCACTAAAAAATTGTCGTCCCTGAGATGGCAAATAACTTGCCCAAACAACCAAGGAAAGTAGTTCAATGCTAAACCAGAAAAAACTCCTGCAAATTAACAGCCAAGTAGCTCCATAGCAAAAAGCCAGAATAACTCAGACTCTGTATCCAAGAAGACCAGACAACTTTCACGAAATTAACCAGGCAACTGTTGTTCATCGCAGAAAGCAATTGAAAGGAAACCACGCTACAAAGAAATTTATCAGACTTATAGTTAGCAAGACAGAAAATTAACTCTAAAATCTCACCAGACTTGAATCTAATCGCAACAATCACGGACAAACTCTCACAATCACTCAAAGAAACGCATATTTCATGTAAACACTGATGTCATTTAATTGCGTTCATGGCAAAACAAAAAACTATCTCAAATAAACCAAAACTTTGAGTTTGTGGATCGCAACCAGAAAAGCTTAACAATAATGTACCAACCCATTGTAGTAGATGGAGAAACCTAAAATAACTTCCACAAATTAACTTGAGTCAGGCGCATGAATAACTATTTTTGAAAACTTAAACAGAGCACCATTATAATGAAAAAACACCTACGTTTCTATTGCCTCACAATGATACCACGTATCTAGTTAAGTACGTTACACTTCTTTAATGTGTTGTGTATAAAAACTTTAACTATAGCTCTGGACAGTTGCTGCTGCTGCCTGGAACAAACACAGTGCTCACCCATTGTTCGTTACCTCTTTATTTTTCCGCACATAGGTTAAACGTAACTCCTATAATGAAGTTGCATCAACATATACGCACATCAAAAATAACGAAAGCCTATACAAAAAGATTCAGCAAGATTTATCGGGAGTTGATCAAAGCATGTTTGCATATGGCATAACTCTCTGTCCTGCCATAAAATGAAAAATAACAAATGCATTATTAAATACAATGCGATATACACCAAGCTTTCCACACGACTTCAAATATCAATATATGGAATTGCGCTAACTAAATTATACCACCGTATATTTAAATTTCGAACTTTGTGAAACTAATTTGGATGCAATGTAACTAACCTTGTAAATTTGAAGAAAATAATTGTAAGGCTGCGGAAGAGTATGTAAATTTATTTTCTCATGAAAAAATCTGGCAAACTATGAGAACTTTGTTAAAATGATTGTCTAGGTGTGAAGTTTAAAGTAATACATATAAATTCCAAAAGAAGCGATCTCAGATAGAAGAATGTACTATCCGTAAAATCCATGCTAATGCATGAAGAACATCTAGACGGAGAAATTATTGAGTGACATAAGATAGTTATCGTCTACGTAGTAAAGTATAGGTTGCTGCCAGGTAGTCATTGTATCAGATTTCACACGAGGACATTTACCTTGACGGTAAAATTCCGGGTACATAAACACATTAAATATTTTATTCTAAGATCAAAATCACAAACGCTGCCTCATAATAAGCTAGAATAAGTCGACAGCTAGGATTTGCTACACAAAACATCGAAAAACCTCCAACAGAATACTGAGGAAAGCATCTAGTGAGTCGGCTTCAACATGTAAAATCATTTTAATTTATAAGTTCATTTTCTAGCTACCATTTGGATATGCAAACCCCATTTGAGACAAAAAGAGTTCATCTTATGTCATTCCCTTATCCCCTATGAAAATTTCTCGATCTGCCACTAAAAGTTTAACTGCAAACCTTTTTACTGTTCTTTATAAGCAGTAGCTTGTACATAATAATCACAATTGTAATGGGGAGATTTCTGATGGGATACTATAATATATGGAAGGCATCCTTCATGAACAGACTTTGAAGTTATATTCCAAAACTCTAACCGAGCCCATTTAAGTCATAATATTTAGATCTAGAATTATAGTCCTATCAGTTAAATCATCGATCACGGCTTGAATCTTAAAGATCTGTACCTAATCACTTGGCTGACCCTTTAGCTATTACAACATATTCTATTATTACAATTGTCGCGCTAATTGTCATCTTTTCCATCAGATATTGACTATAATTACAATATAGATGATCTAGTATTAAAGGCATATTAATACACCAGCTCTTAACTCAGTCAAGTTCAAAAAACATAAGATTATATCGTCCCCCAAATCTCCGTTTATAATGGCCCTCTATTGAGACAGATAACTTGTGAATTAGCATGTTGAGAGGAATATAGATAAAACTAGTAATGACATACATTTTCAAAAAGTCTAACAAAGTTCTTCTGGCGCCTCCAGGTTTAATGTGATCTAAAAGAAAAATATTGCGACAGTCTGATTTCAAATGAAAGGTTGTTTTATAAAACATCAGGGTAGATGGAGGGAGAACCTCATGTTAGATGTAACTGAGGAATCACTCTATAAAACATTCCAAATGATCAATGAGTTCCGCCAAGATCACCATAACACCAAGGCTGCACCAACAGTCTACCGCTCATGAATGGAATTTTCTCACAAATCTTTTAAATTTTAGTCTATTTATGTTTTTACGGCATGTAAAAACAC
Source organism: Ostrea lurida (assembly GCA_903981925.1). Classification (NCBI taxonomy): domain Eukaryota; kingdom Metazoa; phylum Mollusca; class Bivalvia; order Ostreida; family Ostreidae; genus Ostrea; species Ostrea lurida. The sequence continues at coordinate 28,931 of CAJDSM010004566.1, forward strand.
CAACATTTAATCAGATTTCTAGCAGAAAGAGTTTAAAAGCTAGCAGTAAATTTTCAGATTATAGTGAAATCATGATCTTGGCTGCAAATTAATGGAACCACTCAAGCAATCAAATTTTTTAAGTAGTTAAAATAATTTCAGTTCTGTCCTTAATGAATGTAATAAAAGATGATTGTTACTTTTATAAGCAATTGCTACTGTATAGCCATGATACAATTTTCCTTCTAACAAATATTTAGTAGTGCATAACCCGGACTTATTCTTGTCAATTTCATAGTGAACGCGTTCTCATTCGAAAAAAAAAAAAAAAATGGATCAGGTATTGTTGTGGTTTCAGATGTTTGACACATTTTGTTTAAGGCTTTACTTTTGAATGACAGTAAATACATTTGCTATTAAGGAATTAGTCAATTCTTGTAAAACTTTAATACTATTAGGTCACAGCCCAAAGATCAACCAAGACAAATCTTTCTTAAATTCTTTATGACAACATTCTCAACAAAAGAACAAACCTAACTGAATACATTTTGTCGCTTCTAAACAAAAATCTCTGGTATTACAATCTCCCAAAATAATCAATCACATAATTTCCGCAGAAGAAACAATGAAACAACCCTAAGACTACCGACAAAATTCAATGAAATTATAAAAAATATCGACATCCACGCCTCAATAAGAAGAACCCGCACACAGGACGTAATGCTATATCTCAAATCAGTGACTGCTGCAGAAGAATCAATTTTCCCCCTAGTTTTTTCTCCGTTGCCTGAATATGCATACTTTTTTTTTAACTGTTAATTGCAGTCACTTAAGATGGACAATTAACTGTCCAACATGTTTTTGGGAATAACAGCCATCCTTTCAGTCGATTAAGGCGAACTTCCTCGTTTACTGAAATTAACCCCCATCATCACTATCTTTCATTACCGCTCATCAAAAAAAGAACATTAACTACACATGCTCCTCCCCTCTGTTGTTTGGCAATATAACGTGTGATGGCTCACTTACCGAAAACTTAGGATGGTGACAGCCGGTAGGATTTATGGCTCCTCGGGTCAGCCATGGCACTCCCCAAAAGTCGTTTCTCAGAAAAAGACCACTGGATTTCTCATTAACATCCCATTGTTTTTGATGGCATAATAAGTCATCAATGCACAAATGCTCCATTTAATGAATTCAAACATGCAAACAAGATGCACACGTGTTAAAACGCAAATGACATATTTCTCCGGAATTTGATGTATTTCCATTGCCTGCCATCTTGGTCTTTCTCATTATTATACCTTCCATTGCTGGTTAATTATTACACTTTTACTTTTCTGTGGTTCCCCCTCAATAAGGCATTTAAAACATCACCTATCTACTCCACATGGATTTAGTGGTCACATGATTTAAATTTGTGATCACATGACCTGTCTAGTGGCCAAAAAAATGATATCTCCTTTTAAAAATCTGTGCATGGTGTGAACAGATATGATCATCAGCTGAAATGGCTATATACCCATGGCTTCAATAGAAGCATTAAACCTCCACACTGTAACTCCATAACAAAATGTGCATAATCTCAAATGCTGCTTGATTAAAACATACATGAAATTAATAGCCTGTGATCCCAGCTCATTATAAACTTTATTAAGATAAAAAACACCAAAAACCGATGGATTTTCTTGTCATGTCATTGTCACATAGTTTCAGAACCGATAATGGACACTGGCAAAACATTAGATGCTTATCTTGACAAATATAGTGTGTCCTAAAAAAAAAAATGTAGTCAGGTTCCAAATTCAAAAAATTCTTTAAGTAGTGAAACCAACTAAATGCACAACAAAAGAGTAGTATTTTAAAAGTGGTTCTGTCAAGAAAATGAAAAAATTTACTCTATCACATGTATTTGAATAGCATCTTTAATATTTCCTTGACAATGATGTGCGATGATATAAATCTTGACCTAGGCATACGTCATTCTAGATACATATATATATCTAAACCCTAAAAGAATGCCCTCGATAAAAAAAAAGTTGACATGGTGATGAAAACAAGCGTGTCATCTTTCCCCAACATAAATTCAACATTGGGAAATAACAAATTTTTTAGGCATGCAGCGAAGAGTGCACACTAATCAAAATATTGTCCTTTATAAAGCTGAAAAATGTTGGCCACATACACAAATCTAATGTAGAACTTCAGAATTTTTGAATGAACACTCTCAAAGGTTTTGTAGAGGGATGAGATGTAACAATTATGCAAATGATCAATGGGTTATCTTTTTATTTCGCATACAAAACCTCTTGTAGCCTGGCCATTAGATGAACTGGACTGGGAGAAAGTACTGTCCTACTAAATGTAAGGACCGTCTACCTCAAAATCAATAGAGAGAGCAAGTGGCTCAATGTAGAGTAAAAAGTATAGTCATTTTATTAGAAGTATTATTCTGAAACATTCACAGGACTAAAGAAATCCCATTGTATATATCAGTCCTTGCCAAGCCACCAAGATTTATTGTAAATCAAAGCAATCTCTTCCGATACATTCACCAATCAAAATTTCATTTAGAATTTTATCTCAAGATACTGGTGAAAGTGATGAGTGAAGTTATAGGTAATAAGCAGTCCCAGCTTTAAAATTATTTAAGTGAAAATATAAATGTGAGAGAGAGAGAGAGAGAGAGAGAGAGAGAGAGAGAGAGAGAGAAGAGAGGAGAGAGAGAGAGAAAAGAAGAGAAGAAGAGAAGAGGAGAGAGAGAGAGAGAGGGGGGGGGTCCCTGATATTGTTTAAATCAAATAAAAATGTCCTGTTCCTTGTAGGGAACAATAACAGTCGATCTGTAAAAAATGGGACAGACCAAGGTCTCACATCTTCGGAATAAATCTGCTACAAATACTGCATCAAAACCAAGCACAAACAACCAATGAATTATTCAAAATCAAATTAAACAATTTATTTTTTACATATAAATATCCATGACAAATAACATTTCTGGTCCACAGATAAATATAAATAAATATATCACATTCATTACTAACAAAGAAAGACAACTCTACCAGCAAGTACAATGGTTAACATATACCTATAAATGATATGCACGCCTTATCTAGAAATGTTAACAATATCTATGTAAGTGTCACAATAATAAATCAATGCAAGAAAATGAGGTGTATATATATGTATCATTACTAGAGTAACTTGATGGTTGATTTGGATCACCTCTAATTGAATCTTCATATGTTTTTTATCAATGAAATGTGATTCATCTCTTCTGGTTAAGTTACAATAGTAAAGATAAATTTATTATACACCTACATAAATACACACTTGAATAATAACAATTTACTATAAAAAAAAAAGACCACAAAAATAAATAAATAAGTGAATTATGCTTGAATAATAATTTACTATTAAAAAAAGACCAAACAAATAAGTGAATTATGCTTATTTTTAGAATGCAGCCATATTTGCGACAAGGTTGATGAATTTCCACACAAAAAAAATTGTTTTGATGCAGTGTGACATCATCAATATCAGAAAATGATAAATACAAGCAGAATATTGTAATACTATAACAAATATAGAGATTCCATAATGTAACAAGAGACCCATGAACCTTAATGGTCACCCGAGTATTACTGCATATAAGCCTAAATATGGAGTCTTTGGTGCAAATGTTTATGATCTTTCAAAATATGCATAAAATTCC
>CAJDSM010004567.1:0-11720 GCA_903981925.1 Ostrea lurida
ACGGATTGCTACGAAGACCATCAGATTTAATAGACCCAGACTCAAGTGACATTTCTGAGATGTTCTGTGACGCTGATAGTAGATTTCCTGACAATGATTTCATTTCACCAGATGTCAAAAAATCTCTAATATATCTCGGGATGAATACAGATCATTTGTCCGATGCATTGTTGTTCGAAAGAATACAAAGTGTAAATGTTTGTGCTTCTGGCTTGGCAAAGAACAGATTTAGAGCTATTATGAGATATATGACAAGTCACAATCCATCTACTCCAGATGTATTAAAGCAAATGCAGCAAATTCCTTTTCTTCCAGTGATGGTAAAACCAAACAACTGGCCATGCAAGTGGTTTTCAAACACTGAGTTTCATTTTGCAGCTCCTAATGACTTGTTCAGGATGGACTGCAAGTTCTTGATAGGAAGTGTTCAGAAAATTCTGGATGAAACCATCGTACATGAGTCAGGGGATGTATTCCTGACAAAACTTTCCATTAGGAGTGTGGATGACGTGACGAGTGATCTTGTTGTTAGCCAGCTTCAAGCTATTTCAGAATCAGGAAAATCCATCACAACTTCATCTGAAGACTCAACCAATATGGCTATTGAAGAATCCACTAATATGGAGAAGATATGTAATGCAGTATATGAGTACTTAAACAGGACACCACAAGATGACTTAAAGCACTTTCAGAATTTACCCTGTATCTGGTTAGCAGCATCATTTATGCTGGTGGAACCATGTCGCTCATCACTAGATAGTTCAGATGATGTCCCACCATACATTTATAAAGTTGATCGCAAGTGGTCCAGTTACGAATCCTTCCTGAAGAATGTGGGTGTCCATCAGCATGTAGAACCAGAACTCGTTTTAGACATTTTCAATGGCATCGACATGAAGGAGGAAGAAATGGTAGACAATCTAGATGCTGTTGTCAAACTGTTCAATAAGTTGTCTTCCAGCAATTGTTCGAAAGGTTTTCCAATGCTTCTACCTGACCAAGGTGGTATAATGAGAAAGCCCAGCGATATGTGTTTTGAGGATGGAAATGAGAAAATCACACTTGCAGATAATCTGGTTTACACGCACAGAGATCTAAAAATCTCAACATGCAAGAAGTTCAAAGTTCAATCCAAAAGTGCAAAGCTTATTCAAAGATTCTCAACAGGTGTTTCCTTTGGACAAAACGAAAAACTTGTCACAAGACTTCAAAACATTTTGGAGGATTATCCATGTGATATTTCAATACTGAATGAACTACTTCAGAATGCTGATGATGCAAAAGCAACAGAAATACATTTTGTATACGACCGACAATTTCACTCTACAAAGGGACTTTTTGATAAATCTATGAAAGGCATTCAGGGACCTGCACTAGTTGTATTCAATGACTCGTGTTTCTCTGAGAAAGATATTGAAGGAATATCAAAATTAGGAGAGGGCAGTAAATCTGATGATCCAAACAAAACGGGCCAGTTTGGGATTGGGTTTAATGCTGTTTATCAAATCACCGACGTTCCATCTTTCTTGACCAAAGGAGAGCAAACTCCAAATGGTGGAACCTTGATTATGTTTGACCCACATTGCAGATACATACCTAATGCCACTCTCGAGAGCCCAGGAATGAAAGTTGATGATCTTGATTGTGTCAAAAAGAAATACTCAGGTACTTACAACACGTACCTCCAGGAAAACATTCCAGCTTCGACGGGAACTTGGTTTCGTTTTCCCCTCCGAACGAAGGAAATGGCAGAAAAATCAGAAATCAGAAAAAATGGGGAGATTGATGAAAAAATCATGGGAGACATTTTAATGAAATTTCAAAAGGAAATGTCCAATTCTCTATTATTCTTGAATAGATTACAACGCATAAAGTTGTCAGAAATTGAAGAAAAAGGACAGATGTCCACTTTGTGTGAAATAACTGCTGAATTTCTTAAAGACACAGAATTGGATGAGATGAAATTGTTTCAGTCAAGGTGTGATCAAGAGTTGCTATCATTAAAAAGAGGAGAGAGGGTTCTTGGGGAGCGTTCCGGATTTAGTTGTAATTATCGCATTGCATTGAGTGTTGTGAGGGTGGTAATTGTGCTGGCGAAGTGCATGATGTGGGAAGTGGAGCTTGTAACAGCAGTGGGTGGCGTGAGTTTGGGCTATTTCAGAGTGTTTGGGACAATGACGAAGAGAGGTGAGTTTTAACTGGTTACAGGAAGAAGAGTGTAACCTTTCACCAAGAGCTGGCATTGCAGCTTGTCTGAATCAAATTTTGTGGAGCAAGACAATAATTTTGTTGACTCTAACACCTGTTCAGTGTTAACTTCCAATGTAGATTTTTATTCTGTGAGCAGGACAATGATTCTGTTGTTTCTAATACCCATTCACCATCAGCCTCTAAAATAGCCAGGGCATTTTGCTTTTTGCCATTACCAGGCAACTGGGCTCCCAGTCCATATAAATGGTCACTTTTGGCTAGATGACCAACAAGAACACACTGTAAAGGGTTTATGGAATGAATTTATATCAAGTGACGTTTTGCCATTTGCATACATAACCTCCATGCAGTACCAAAAGCAGATCTTGTTTACGGATTGTGAATCTTTCCATGCTGAAAGTATCAAGGAGTACAACAAATATTTTCCCATCATTGACCAGATAAAAGATGATATATGGAAAAGAGTGGCTGACAAATTTTACTCCAGAGTTCTGTCTCATGAAATTGCCCTGTTTCCAGTGTTGCTTGATGAAGAAACGATCACTTCAATGAGGGAAACAGACTTTATTCTTGCAAATATGGTTCTGAATCAAGATCAGGAAAATTCGGTTGTTGCTTTTGTACCTCTGAAAAGTCAGGAGCATGAATTCCCTGCATACTTTAATGAAATAGAAACGACCTATCGCCAGATGTCCGAAAAGGAAAGACTATCCAAGGGCCTTGAGAAACTTGATGCTTCTGAGATAGAAACAATTCGAGTGAAAAACAAGCAAAGAGCTGCAGAAATTACAAAACTTCTTAAGATGCTGGGCCTTAAACTCGTGGACTCAAGATCTGAAATATTGAAGAGCATTCGAGAATCTTTAAACTGTGAATTCAGTCCAAAAGCTGTAGATGCTGCTGATGTGGAACAGTTTTTAAGGTCATGGAACACAACACATGTTGACAAGTGCAGAATTCAATTTGTAGATGTTGATATAGGAACATCACTGTTGAAAGATGTGACAAAGGTGACGGAAATGTTGTCTTATTGGTTTGAAAATGGTGGCCACATCAACCAACTTGAGGGAATTCCCTTATGTGTTTTGGAAAATGATAAATTGACATGTTTTTCTGGATCATGTCCAAAAATAGTGTCCACATTTTGTCATCTGCTGAAGAAATCTAGTGAGCTTTTTGTGCATCAAAAGATGGTTCCAATCTTTGAAAACCGAATTCCAATTTTAGAAAATATAATTCACCCTTATTCATGTGTTAAAGAACTTACTATAGCAAAGTTTGCAGAATTATTAGAGCAGAATATTTCCATCATCTACAAGATTAAGAACCCCGTGGAGTGGGATATCTCTGTTATAAAAGAAGAATGGATTCAGGAAGTGTGGCAGTTTCTTTCCTCAACAAACAGTGCAAAGATGGCAGCAGAGGACTGTGACCGATATCTCTCTGAGTGGTGTCTTGTTCCTGTTCAAGCCAGTTCAGGACAAGCTTATCTCTATCCAGTGTGCTTAGCCTATGCTGTTTTTAGTACTGCCTCTGAATGGGAGGATGCAACTATGTTAAATACATTGTCCAGTATGCAATTTCCAAGATTAGTGAACCAAAAGTCTCGCAATCTTCTGCATTGCTTGTGCGCCACAGAGTCGACACCACTTAACTTACTGAGAATGTTTCAGTATCACAGAAAGATGTATCAAGAAAGCATAACCACCGAGACAGCTGCTAGGGTGTTGAATTCTTTGCTGGCCAAACTGCACACTGCTGTAAAAAACAAGGATCCAAGAACTCTACATTTTTTCCGAGACACATGCCTCTTTGAAACTCTTGATGGCCGTGTCACAGATTTGCCAGAGAATAAGAAAATAATCTGCTTTAAAGACAGTGAGGTTATACCATTGAAAAGTCTTGAGTCAATGTGTCAGTGCTTGGAAATTACGATACTCAAGAGGAAGGATTTGCTTGAAGAGTTTGACATTGCAGGTGTGACACGAGAAGACTTTTATGTCGATATTTTCTTGAAGCAGGCAGATTCTCTGGAGAATTTCATCATCAGGGCTCACATGGAATGCATCAGAGATGAAAGATTATATTTGCTTCATCGATCACAAGAGATGATGAATTTGTTGTTGCGTATAGCGTGGATTGAAAATGAAGAAACCAGAGTATTTCAAAGAGTTTGTGACTTTTACCTCTACGCATACATAAGGGTTTTAGTCTTATTCAATAAAAAGATTATTCCTCTCAGAATTCCATGAGAGAGTGGAGGATTTATGGAATTCGCTGGTAATCAAGAACGGAGGTCCCATTTGATGAGTTGCTTGAGTTTGGTAAGCAGATTGAGAACTCAAGGAATGTGACGAACATATCAGGCGAGAAATCTGCAGTTCTTGTTAACTACATATTACAACACAAGATGATGACCAAGATCGGATTTCGTGACTTCATGAGAAAGTTCAGGAAAATTAAATGTGTTGTCCCATTCAAAGTGCCATGGAATTTACGCGCATACTTCCTCAGCATGAAGATTGTTGGACTTGTTTTTTTTGAAGGATCAGTGTTGTCCAAAGTTGGGAACTAATGTGGTCACGGATGCAACATTGTTCCAGAGGAAATTCGTTAGAAATGTGGATAGAGATATTCTGGGATTAAGTCTGTACCAGATGTCAATGATGTGATAAGATCCACATTCACACTCTTTGTCAGGATTGAGAGTTAACACAATTGACAGTGGAATTTTCAGAGACCTTGATGAGAGACATTTATCAAAGATTGAAAAATTTGTTGTCTACCTCAAGTAATCATATATTCAACACTGAAGAACTTAAGAGAGGACTGACTGAAACGCCTTTCATATACGACAAAGCTGCAGACAAATTCCTCCATCCATATGAGGTCGCGTTACATCTCGACTTGGGAAAGGGTATAGACGGTTACCTCCACAGACTTTCTGAAGAATGGGGCAGCTTTTACGACATGTTCAGACAGATAGGTGTTGAGGATCAACCAGGATTTTATCACTATCTACGGTTGTTTCATTCACTGCACAGTAAAACGTCATCAAATATTATGACACCGGGGGAATTGTATATTGCCAAAGAAGCTTTAAAAGGGCTAGTGGCGACTCTTGAGGCAGAAAATCAGGAATTTGTTCAGCTTCCTCAGATAGTTGATTTATATTTGCCTTCAAAAAGTAACAAACTTATCTTGTCGACTAAACTTGTCTTGTGCGATCGAGTATCTTTCAAAAGAAGAGTGCCATCTGAATTTTTAATAGATTATGTGGAAACAGACTCCATAGAGACCATAGAATTGTTAAAGAAACTGGGTCAATTCAGACCAGAATTGATGTCACAGCTTTTTCACGAGGAACCCCTTGTAGGGCCTGAATGTGAGGATAATGGAATGTTGAAAAACCTGAGATGGTTGTTCCAATCGGGGGCGTTTTTGGACGGAATTCTTGGTTACATTCATCAAAAGAAGTGTTCAAGTATCAAGGCCACGAGGTCAAGAATTAAGCAAGCGTTTCATTTGCAAGTTTAAAGGTTTTTGACTTAACGTTTAGTGACAATGGAATTCGGATTGATTCCACCTCTTGACGACAAGTTTATTCTATTCAGAATCGGAGCGAAGGTGTATTTACTGGAATGACCATCTTTGATTCATTGAAGTGTTTTAGGTGTGGAAGATAAACTGTGTCAAGTGTTGTCTGGCATCGAGGGTTTGCTGAAGAGCAGATAAATCAGATGTTTGAATGAACTTCTTAACGAGTCCCGGTTAGGACTTTGGAATATCTGCAACACTGAAAGTGAATTTTGCTGTCAAAGAACTGTCCCACCCTAGTCAACAATCCCTTGCGACCAGCTGATTGCTTGAGAACAGGATTGTGACTTATGAACATGATATGTGTGCATAAGATATTTGATCCTGACAGACGACACAGTGGTGCAATATAAGGGTGCTTGACTCTGAGTTCATCTATGTGGTGTGGTGAAGAAGAAGACTAAAGAGAGTTCCCTATGTACACGTGTTCGATGGCAGCCAGAGATATATCGTGCCTTCATATAAACTGATAAATCGATCAGCACACACCGACAGTAACAGTCCGACTGTCGCTTTCAGCATGAAGTTTCGTAGTGATGGTACGAGACAAAGACATTTTGCAGATAATAGAGGAGTTTATATGCGCTGGAAATTGCTCGGTCAGGGGAGAGAAGTCATCAAAGACTATTTTACAATGCCATCCACACAAAATCCAGAATCGTGCTGTAGCACCGAGGCACCCAGTAATCCGCGCATCATTGAAACTTGGACGAGGAAAGTTTGCTAGAAATACTATCGGATACAGCACTGGCAAGCGATCATACTCATCATGGTAACATCAGAGAGTGACATTTCCAGAACAGTTAATAACTGTGAGCAGCCCCGTCGACAGCGGAATAAGAAGAGGGGAATCTATACTTGTGGAGGTGATGGAGTATTCAGCTGCCAATACGCACACGCTGTTGCTTCCGTGGTGAGGTGTTAAGTACGACTGGAGGCAGCAGATCAACAACTGCACGGCCTGTGCACACAAACACCGAGGCGGGAAAATTGGACCCTGGATCTGTTTATAAATTCATTCAGAAATTTTATGCATAAGTTTTTTAACCATTTTCACTTCTTTCCTTTGGAATCCTCAAAACAGAATCTGCAAAAGGCAAGTTATACTCGTGTAAACTTTATAACCAAAAACTGTACAAATCGAGTGTAGTAACACAAAGCGAAGAGGAATCAGTGCCGTGGAGGAGTAAGTCTCCGCTCGACGTCACCACTGTCCTTATTCAAAATAAAGTAAACGGATTACCGTCTCAACTATGTAGAAATACAGTATATAATCAGATACTATATATATGTGTAGTCTATCATCCAATCAAATTTTTACAATTAATGTACATTGATCATCCCAACAGAATATGTGAAGTAAGTAACCAGCGTAACTGAATATCGCTTCAGCATATGATATTTCTACATTGGACTCTTAATGCAAGGCGAAATAATTATATAAGCGTGATGAACTTACTTTCAATCATCAATTTCCCCTTCCTATTAGTAATATATCACTATTACCTGCTATTTCTTGAAAAAGAAAATAACACCAGTCCAATTTCTTTCTTCAATTTGGTGATGAAACATCTTTGGGGCAAAGGGGAACATAATTGTAACATTTCGAGTCTGCACCTGGGGCAGGCAAAACTGCCCAAATGTGACCATTTCAAAATTCTACAATGAACATGTTAGAGAACCAAATCAATAATGAGTAAGATCAGGAAGCCTTTACCAATTGTAAATTTGGGTGAATCCCGGGTAGGTTTGACCAGGCAGGGGGGGGGGGGCCAAACTATGGAACATAGTGTTTATATGTAAAACATTTGAAAACATCTTTCTAATGCTATAGTGATATTAATGTGAAAGTTAACTGCGGGGATCTTTTGTCATAAATTTACCCTGCAACGATTGGGGGGGGTGTATGGGTGAATATTTTGTCTGTCCATCTGTCTGTGGCAGTGTTTCGACCTTCTTACAAGCACCATACAGGCCATATGTCTCTACTTGCTTACAGGATCAAACAGGCAAGGCATCAGAAGGACTCAAGCTATATTGTGTCTGGCTCAAAGAATTCCATTTTGCGCTGAAGTGACTATATCAAATTGGACATCTATCATATTGGTTCGGGTTTCCCAGAGCATTATCTCTTCACTTAAGTCCATTCTATATAACATTATATTAATATGCGACGAAATGTTTTTATCGAATTTGGGTCAAAAGGGCAAGTCAAGTGCATTGGACACAAAGTAGCAATAGATTCCCAGCTCCAGATTAATCTCTTTCTACTCTAGATCACCTACATACACATACAACCATGGGTCAGATAGTTCTCTTTGAATTTGGTCAAAAGGTCAAAGGGTCAGCTCAACTGACATTACAAGTAGATGTGTTCATGCATTAAAATCTGACATGAAACAATCTTTGTAGATGAAAGTATAACTTGTACACACTGCAGCAACAATAATTACATCGGTTTAAACTCAGCTTAATAATTCCGGAGCCACGTGGCTCTCCTGATAGTCATTTGGAGCCACCCAATTAAAATATGCTACGCCACATCTAGATGAAACATTTTATACATAGTATAAACTCATCTAAATTATGGAAACCATTGAAGAATTGCTTAAGGCAAAAAGTCTACTCTACTTTTGTATGGTTTATTCTTCTATTCGTTGAATGAATGAAATCATTGAGAGTGGTTGAATAAAGGTGCATGCGTCTGTCAATTTAGGAACCCATTACAATAGACAATCTTATCAAAGACAACATTGCATGTGGGCAAGTGGACGCCAATTAGGACCACACAATTTTACTAGCAAATGGCGAGTGGCATGCGAAGTTAACACCTGAGTAGTCCTCGTGTGAAATCGGCACAAAACCTTTTAAATACAGGGTTCGACTCAGATCAGAATTGATCAATCATGGCACACGAATATTGACTGTGCCCGAAGGATGTTCAAGGTTGGCCCACAAAAAATAGAACCAAAGGAAACTTCAAATGTTATTTCACTAATTATTTCTTCTTTCAGTGCAAATAGGAAATGCATTTTAATTCTTTTCACATATTATCATTGTTTTTCTTTTCAAATAATAGGAATTTCTGACACAAGCTGTCAGGTTGTTCCATTGGGTGAGCGATGTTAAGTCACAGGTCGTCAAATCACATCAGGATGGAAATGGCGAAGTGGACAGTGGATGTCGGCCCTGAATTAACTCCACGTGCTTCGCTTGTGACATGAAGAAAGCCAAGATTACGGTATTGTTTAACCAAACAATTATCCAACACATTGTTGAGACCAGCAACGAGTATTACCCCAATGGCAGGAAAATAAGCCATGTTGTAACAACCACTCTCTGTTTTATTTTGCTTATGTTGTATGGCACTATTGCAAACACAGTTACACAAAGGGCGTCTAACAAAAGTCCTGGCAGTTTCTATATTGGCTAGGTGGTCATGTACGGTCAGGAAAGGTACAAGAGAAGTGTTTACCAATGGTGGACAGTGGGGGGGTCAACAATACAAAATAGATGGGTGTAGGGATGTTTTTACTGCCCATATCATCCCCTTCTGCGGATGTAGTTATGTGATAGTTGGCGTCCTATTACGTAGATATTATCGTGTGTACGATTTCCTATGTTAGTTCTCTTATTTCTGTCAATTTAATCGAACGAGAACGTTGTCATATTCAATCGTTATAATTTTGTGTTTTAATACGGCTATCTTTCCATGTTGATTAACCTTTGTCAAGTGGTTTTGATGGAATGTAATGGAATCTCAGTTAGGACAGAGAGGTAAGGTTGCAATCATGTTTTTTGCTTTTTTTTTCAGTAACGGACTTTGATTGATTGCATAGGAACAAAATAAGTAGACAAGAAATTGAAGTGAAGCAGAAAAGATATAAACTGGATGCAACTATGTCGAATTATCAGAAACCAGTTTTTAACAGTGATGCCAGCACGACAACAAATCTGAATTTCCAACACTGAATCCGTGCCAGGCGGACGTCGGCCCGAAGACGGGCAATTACGTCTCCTCACAACACTCAAGTGACAAACTGCAACGTCCACACACATCAATCCTCATCTTCTTTCTCCCTGTGTCTGCTCCGATGAGGGTGGCTTCCCCCATCTGCTCCAGTGGTGCTTAGACAGATCAACCGGTGCGCAGACCTGAACGAGGTCGCGGTCGTCCAGTCGCGGTGGTCCATTGCAGACGAGACTCCACCGATGGGACGGTGTCACGTGCAAAATCAAAACGTGATCGAAGTGGTGGGGCTGTGCATATACTGTGAGAAGAATATTTCCCGAGCTGGACCTGGCAAAGGCAGCTTTTGGTCTGGCTTCTGTCGACAAAAAGAACACCAAAGATGTTATGGGTGAATCCTTGTTTCTTATCGAAAGCGAAGAAACAGAATAAGTTCGCCCAGCTACTGGCCTAAGGCAAAAAAGCGTCTTTCTACTGAATAAGATTGTCTGGAGAAAGTTGTGACCACATTTGCTCCAGTCTCAGGACCTCTCTAAACATTTTTACTCAAGTTACGGATGACTTTGAAGAGTCGGCTAGATGTTATATGACAGGATATGAAAAAGGAGGCAGAAAGCCCGAGGTTATGCTGTGTCTCCAGCATTGTTCATTCCAGTAAGGAAGAAAATGCTTTGTTGAAACTCTTGAACAAACAAAAACTAGACCTTTCTTGCCATCCCACCTGATTGCGACCTTATGGAGAGGGTATCAGCTGAAGAAGAACATGAAAACCAAAACAGAGGAGTTTCTGACGCAGCATTCTAATACTTCTGTTGAAGAGCTGTGGTTGGGATATATCAAGGTAATACTTATGCAGGCAAAATTTGAACATTTTTATTATCTAATCCCTTCATCTATAAATTGATTAATTTGAAAATCTCTTCTTCTTTCTTCTGTTGGTTAATTTGAAAATCTCTCCTCCTTTCTTCTATTGGTTAATTTGAAAATCTTTTCTCTTCATCTATTGGTTAATTTGAAAATCTCTCCTTCTTTCATCTGTTGGTTAATTTGCCAATATCCCCCTCCTTTCATCTATAATTGGTTAATATAAAAATCTCTCTTCCCTTTATCTATTGGTTAATTTGAAAATCTCTCATTCTTCAACTGAAGGCAATTGGATTTAAAAGAAATAGACAAATATTGCTGATAATTATTCATATTAATTATATTCTCATTCAAGTTCAGAAAGGAAGGCAGCCATTACCGGTATGACAAATGTATCAATCCTCCTTAAAGAGAAAAACAAACCCTTTTTTTTTCTGTTACACACAGGATGTATTGAACGAGGTACAGAGTTACGGGGTGGAGAAATACGAGGCTGAACAAGTGGCGGGAAGTTTGCGTCCCGTGCAGATCACGCTGGACGTACAACAACACGAGGACAAAGGCAGCACTCAGTACAAAGGGGTCTTTATTCACAATGTAAGAATTACAACGTTACATGATAAAATAGAAAGATTGAAAAGTCAAGAGAGCAAGCTAAATATCTACAGAATGTGTAACATGTACTGGATGACTCCTATCAGGGCTCGAAATTAACTTCAGTCGTGACTGGTTATTCGGGGCGGATGAGGTGATGTTTGTCCTATCAGTCGACTGGACTGGTTAGAATAATCTATAAATCATTTGGGAAAACCCTCAAATATTGAAATGTATCAGTAGATGATTAAACATCAATAAAATCTGTCACTATCTATTATCTGATTCATAATTACAGTATTTCAATAACCCCCGAAAATTATGCTTGATCAATCTGGACTGGCAACTTTTTCTGCGGACTGGTTCGTTTGATATCCAACCAGTCCGGCCAGACTGGTCAATCAAAAAGTTAGTTTCAAGCCCTGCCTATATATATAGGAAAACATGGTATTAATCAGAGTTTTCCAAATCAAACGTGGAGTTG
>CAJDSM010004576.1:0-11138 GCA_903981925.1 Ostrea lurida
TGTGTAAGCAGTACGAGGTTACCTCTGGTCAACCCTCAGTGTTTAAGCAGAGGAGGATGGTTGTGACTACCCACCATGTGTTTTACTTTCACGTCATTTTACGGCGTAGTATTAGATTCTGCATGAATATATGGGTGATCCGTGGTCCTATTTCAGCGTACAAATTATCCTTTTACATTCGATTCCCGGCTCTGTAATGAAAATCTGTGACGTAAAAATTCATGCATCGCCACCTGACGATTGTTTATGTATGAATTGACGAAGTAAACAATGTGTTAAACGTAATAGTAGTCCTAAAAAACATATATACAAAATAGAATGTAGGGCAACACGGACCTCCGACAAAAGCGAAGGCAGGATCTGGTGCCATGGAGGAGTAAGCATCCTCTGCTGACCGGTCTGTTTGTATTTTGATTTGAATATACAGTATATAAATCATATACGGTACCAATTTTGATGCACCAGATGCGCATTTCGACAAATCATGTATCTCCAGTGATGCTCAAACCGAAATGTTGGAAATCCGAAACATGAAAGTAAAACTATAAAAGTAAACAGGGTAGTGCCAAAGACTGCATATGTATGTATAAATGACGAGAAACTGTTTTTCTTAATTTTATTGTCATTCATTTGCAAAATATCACTGTTTGTTGTGCATATAGAACCATTTGAGCACTATGTATTATGACTAAGTGCTTTAAGTATTGTTTGTTTTGCAATTACGTCTGTTCATTACGTACCGGATCGTTAATTTTGCCTTTTGTATATTTATTTTGCAAAAAGGACCATTTGTTTTTATGTTCATTGAAATTATAGTAAGACTAAGTGTTAATGTTCACTTATATACAGTACTGTAACTGTTTTGCCCTTAGATCTGCCGCCCATGCAATACAAAACACCATGCCATTTAACACTTGTGATTTCCACTATGATAAGACAAACACCATTTGAAAGAGTTTTGAAAAATACCAAACTGATAAAAGCTTGTGCATCAATACATAATGATTTAAAGTGTTAAAGGCTTTACTAAGATCAATAAAAAGAGCACCATACCAGGACTATTTGTCTATTACAATCAGATATAAATAGTTGAATAGCTCAGTGGGTTAGCACGTCAACTGAAGACCGTAGGTCGCAGGTTCAAGTCCAGCTAAGGTTTCTGTTTTAGCTCACCTGAGGTGAAATTCAAGTGAATTTTTTTATCATCTGTTGTCCGTCGTCTGTATGTAAATGTTTCAGATCACCACCTTTTTCTCCAGAACCATTGGACCAATTCCAATCAAACTTAGCATAAATCATTCTTGGATGAAGGAAATTCAGTTTTATTCTAATGAGGAATCATGTCCTCTTAAAAGGGGAAATAATCACAAAAATGCACAGATAGGGTGGTGTCATTTAAAAATCTTCCCAAGAACCACATGGCCAGAAGAGATAAAATTTACAGGAAAGTTTTCTGATATTTTGCTCAAATCGTGATCCCCGGGGGTAGGATGGGGCCACAATAGAGGATCAAATTTTTATATGTTGATACACAGGAAACTCTTCTCCAGAACCACTGGTCATTTTTAAGCAGACTCGTTACAAATCATCCTTTGGTGAAGTGATTCAAGTTTGTTCAAATGCAAAAACGGCACCCGAAAATACGATTTCTAGTCGTTGGAAACAAGACACATATTTGTTAGAAAACACTCTGATTGCCCACACAAGTACTCTGAAGTAGATATTAAGAGCTGCTTGGTTTCTTATAGATAATATTTATGTAGTCTTTGGAGACCAGGTCTTCAACAATCCGTAGGTATTCCTATGGGCACTAATTGTGCCCCTTATTGGCAGACTTATTTTTGTATTCATATGAGCAAGAAATTTGTACAGAAACTGTTACGGGATAAAAACAAAAAAACTTGCCGTGTCCTTCAACCTTACATATAGGTATTAGATGATGTGCTATCATTAACAAATCATCTTTCACAATATTATGTCCATTTGATATATCCCGAAGAACTCGACATAAAGGACACCACAGAATCTGACATATCTGCTTTCATATTTGGATATTTACTTAACATTGACTCTAATGGCAGACTGACAACTACATTATATGATAAGCGTGATGACTTTGACTTTGCAATCGTCAACTTTCCTTTTCTATGTAGTAAATATACCACTATCACCTGCTTATGGTGTGTATATCTCCCAGTTGATTCGATACGCAAGAGCATGCTATGCGTATGCGGACTTTTTAAAGCGAGGCCAACTACTAACAAAAAGTTGATGCTGCCGGGTTATAACGAATCTCGTTTAAAGTGCATCATTTCGCAAATTCTACGGTCGCTATAATGACCTTCGTTTGCGATTACAATTATCACTAAGTCAATATGTTGACTGATTTGTTTTCAATACCCTTTGTTAGACTGTCATTTCCTACTAGATTTGACTACGGGTAATCCCGTTTACTTTATTTCGACTAAGGGCTCACGGGCGGGTGTGACCGGTCAGCAGAGGAATGCTTACTCCTCCATGGCACCTGATCCTACTTCGCTTTTGTCGGAGGTCCGTGTTTGCCCTACACCTCGATTTTGTATATGTTTTTTGGATTATGATTACGTTTGACACAATGTTAACTTGCGCTTTTTTGTATGAAGAACCAGGCCCCTTCAAAGGGGAAGATAATCACAATAATGCCAAAAATAGGGTGGTGTCATTTAAAAATCTTCCTTTCAAGAACCACTTGGCCAGAAAAGCGTAAATTTACATGAAAGCTTCTTGATATAGTAGTGGAGATGTGCAGGTGAGATTCAGGTTTGTTCAAATCATAACCTCCGGGAGTACGGTGGGGCTACAATAGAGGATCAAAGTTTTACATGCAATTATATAGAGTAAATCTTTTTTAATACAACTTCTCAATAACCACTGGATTAGAAAAGTGGATACACTGTATAAATGGTTTAAATTTCACGGTTCTAAAAGTTCGCGGTTTTTCATATTGGTTTAATTGCGGTGGTTTCATTTTCACGGAATTAAAATTTTATGACAAACATATTACGTATTGTACGTGTCACACTTGCAAAATGATTGCGGTTGTTTTAATTTCACGGGGAAATCTCCGAACGTAAACATAGCGAAATTAAAATCATTGCATTCATTTCTCCCATATACAGTATTTACCTCCAAGATTCCTTATATAGAGTAGATTCAATTTTGTACAGATCATGGCGCCTGGGTATAGGATGTGGCCAGAATAGGGGATCAAAGTTTAACATGAACCACTGACTTCTCTAGAACCCCTGAGCTAATTTCAACCAAACTTGGTACAAATCATCCTTGGGCAAAGGGAAGTCAAGTGTATTCAAATTAAAGGTCATGATTCCTTCAAAGGGGAGATAATTACAAAAATAGGGTGGTACCATTAAAAAATTGTATGGGTATCAAAACTTTACATATGCTGATATATAGGCAATGGTGGTTTTCATATTTTTACAGCAAGACCTTATATGTAACGCAGTGGTATGTGATCTTGTGAGTTTTACTTGAAAATTTCACCTACTTCTAATACAAAATTAAGGTATACTATATTTCGGAAGTATTCAAAGTAGATCTTTCATATTTCATATACCTGTTTCTTATAGCAAATCTTTCATTTAATGTCATAGCTTTTGCCTTTGTGACCTTGAACTTGAAGTTTGACTGTTAAAACAAAGAATCTTTTGAATATTAAATCTTAAATTATTTTAGGCGGGCCTTTCATAGTTTGTATATAGATTCTTTATGACAAGACCTTGTTATTACTTGTAATTGGAACTTGTGATCCTGACCTATGAGTTTGACCTACTTTAAAAAATCTGACATGTTCATTATCTCCTGAACTATTTAAGACAGAAATTTCATATTCTGTATATCGATTTCTTATGGCAAGATCTTTCATTTCATATAACGATGTCTACCTTCTGACCTTTGTCTTATCCAGAACAGCAAGGTCGATTTGGTCATATTGGTGTTGAGACATACCTGCTATATGATATCCTTTTCAGTTATGTTTTGGTCGTTTTGAGCAAGGTTGAGGCAACAATATGGGGTGAATTTTTTTTTTATCTTTTGAAAATAACCACTGCTGATTAGTAGCAGGGCCAGGGTTACTTAGGTGAGCGATGTGGTCCGTGGGCCTCTTGTATTCAGATTACTTTCCACTAAAACTGCATGTTTTGACTAATTAAAGTAAATTTAAAAGTTTTGAATTTCAAAATATTGTTTAACATATCCTCCACTTTTCATCCACGTCAAATCAATAATCTATTTATAAATAAATAGTGTTTTAAAGTGCGCTTCACATGAATGTTTGGTCTGAAACCGGATTGATGCTCAGAGAAAAGATTGTTTTTATCCAAATACTGGTAAAACGAAGTTGAAACATGCCTTTCTATAACATTGCAATTGCTAATTTCGCTATAAAATTGTCGCCAGAGGGGTACATGTAACTTTAAGCTTCCATTCGCTTTTGTAACCTTTGATTTTTGTCACTACACCGTTTCTTGTATTTTGTCACGTGACTTTATTCCAATCATTGGCATTAATGATCTTTTTCAATTAATTTTGTTTGGTCCCTATGTTTTGAATACAAACATGATCAACTGGGGGGAGCTTTTTTATAGTTCATTCGTATTGAATACACAAGCTGATTATCGCTCAGTCCGATCGATTGGTACCACTCTCTAGAGCTACGAGACACGGGATGGTTGACATATATAAATCCCATTAGGCATCGCGAACATAGATCATATAATATATGATCTATGTTCGCGATATCTAATGGGATTTTCGTGAAGATGCCTACAGTGTAGCACGCAAATTAGATTTGGTTAACAGTACTTGTTAAATCCCACGTGTTCGTGACTTCTGATTGTCTCATCATTTTCTGATCTGCCACGAAAATATCATTTTCTTTTGCCTAGGGTCTCCTCAAAGCTTAAGGCTCACTGACAATGAATAAATATATAGCTTTGTGAAATATAAATGATTGACAGAATTGAATTATATATATTTAATTGTATGATGTTTTTACAGAGATCTACTATATGCTTCACATGATCAGTGGTGTTATTTCTGTTGTTGTCTCCTCTTTAACGGCTTACGTCATACAGAACAGTGACCAATCACCACCATCTACCGTAACCAAGGTCAAGGACGTAACCATGACTCTTGACAAAACCAACAGAAAAGTCATGAAGAATATTTGTGGGCTGTTCAGATCCGGAATATTCCTCAACCGATTTGGATTTGCCGTGTCGTTTCTTTTAATTCTGTCAGCAAACATTGTAATGCTAAATGCAAAATTAGTCTCCACTGGCTGTATCTATACTGAATAATTGCAAACATTGCAAAATGAGTTTTTGTCGATAAGTCATTATCGAGTCTGGAAAATAAATGCATGCTATTGATGTCTTGGTTTCTTGTTTTGATTTTCTGATGGTTCTATTCTTTATGTGTGTGCGCGTGCGTACTCATACAACGATATCATCAAAAATATAAGTCGCAAACAAACAATTCTTTAGCAAAGCATAAACTATTCTATTGCAGATTAATGTTACAACATATATATTGATCAAGAGATGGAATGAATATAACACACGCACGCGAGCGCACACACGCACACACACGCACGTGCGCGCGCGAACTATTGGCAAAACCAATAAGAAAAATTGGAGGCAAAATATGGCTAGATAAATACGGTAGAATGCCTGTAGTTGCCAACAGAACCATAAGCACAAAGAAGGTTCTTTGTACTGGAAGGTACATCTGCAGCTGATGGCGCCTCCGAACAATGGAACGTAAAACATGTTTCATGTACAGCAAAAAGAAACAAAACACGGATTAAATTTGTTAAAATGAAATCTTTATCTAAAAACAGGTCAGACATATTTATACCTAATGATCGACTGTATTTGTAATGAGATCCTCATAAAGATAGGCATAAAACCTTATTGTGTCATTATAATGAAAACTATTGACACAGTCTGTAAAACAGTTCACATACCATTAACCACCAGTCACCACAAAAGACTTAATGCAGTCAGTGATTTCCATGAATTAAAAAAAATCATTTTTTTCTGAGTGCTTTGGTTTTAATCGGTTATTCACTACTTACACTTGCGGTGTATATAAACAAACCACCCATTAGCAGACAAGTTTACAAGTATTGTGGGACCAAAAGTTAAGTTTAACTGATGGCCAAGTTAACGCTATATACATGTAACTATTAATTGAAGTTGATTAGCCTCCGTTCTACTGGGTCCTGGGTATGTGTCGGTATCTGCTGATTTTACTCGGTGAGTAGCATTTATGTAGCATTATCAAATTATCTCAATATGGTAATTCAGTACAAGGAAATATTACTACATTGTCCCTGATTTCAGGGATCCGTCCCATCTTGTGTCTGAATGAAGTCGATCTGAAGCGGAGTTTGCTGGACCCTGCTGTGTATGATAAAACAGTCCGACCACGCATCAACGCCTCCCACACCGTGAAAGTACAAATCGGTGTTACCAGCGTGTTCGTCGTAGATCTAGTGAGTACATCTCTAAAGCTTCGATTTAAAAATAGATGTTAACCATTTTACACAAAAAAGATGTATAAAAAAATTACTTATTCCTGATTAATGAAAAAAAACCGTCAGTTTTTGACATTACAATTTCTGTTTGGATGTTTGTTTGTTGTTTAACGTCCCATACAGTTTCTCTCTTGTAGTGACGTCACTAGGCCTAAGTGATGTGCCACAAATTTTGACCTATATATAGCCCCAGTGGGCGTTACAATGTATCCATGAGGGTCCTTTATCGTGTCAACGTTCACCGTGAATTGGGACTTCCGTTTGAATTTGCAACGTGTGGAGGACCTGCAACGATCACCTCTAATACCAGGCTAATGTCTAGTCACTACTGTTCCTTTGTTATACCTAAATTAGATTTGTCGCGGAACCGGAATCGAAAATTTCGACGACTGATGCTCTATCCACTTTAGCAATCGCAATGAACATAAACACTGTATGTTTACTGATACAGGTGCGTTTGCAGAATACCTATCAAGGCTGGTTAACAACAAATAGGTTGATGCTACAGGAATTGCAAAGTCAACACTTCGCAAATTCTATGGTCGTTATAATGATCCAATTTACAAATACAAACTATCACTGGATCGAATGTTGTTTGACGCGTTTCATACCAATTAACTGACCGTTCATTACAAACTCATTATACTGGTTACTTATTTACCTGATCAAAACAATGAGCTCACGGCGGATGTGACAGGTCAACAGGAGATGCTTACTCCTCCTAGGCACCTGATCCCCCACCTTTGGTTTATCCAGGTGTCCGTGTTTCTCCATCTCTTACCTTTGTATTCGTCAATAGGATTTATGAAATTGATCACTGCTCGTTATTTATATTACTTTCAGGATGAAAAACAAAGTTCCTTTTCACAAGCATGTAACATACATGTGGTAAGTAAATAAATGTCATTTCATCAAATATGACAGGTAGAGACTACTCTCTTACTAATAAAAAACCATGTCGATGGCGTCAATCTGTTGTCGTTTTTTTCTATTCAAAATGTTTTACCAACTGAACTTCAGTGTCATAAAAGAGACCAGTATTATGATATTGCACAAATGTGAAGTGCGTAAAATCAGGAACCTAGACAATAACTTTGTGTGTGCTACAGGAGTCTGATACAACTGTAAAGCAACAGGAAGATCCGAACGTCATTTTAAAAAATACGACCAACAATGAACATACATGCGCAATGTAGGCTTCACTCGATACACATTATGTCTTGTATCCTTCAAATTCTTAAAAGTGAAGAGTGGTGTCACCAAACGAAATGGTGTGCTTCTACAGCCGCGGGCATGCGACACATTTCATCTCCTTGGTTCCCAGAACTACAAGTCGGACCTGGACGCCTTTGGAAACACCTTTTTAATACTCTCTTGCTGTTTCTGTATGGCTGCCATTCTGTGCTAGACCAATGTCTAGTTTTCTCTGCAATAAGCTGTTTACCAATCCAGCAGGCGGTGTAAAATGTTTTACCGCTATTGCGCGTTAGGAAGTTTGCTGTAAATTATGCTGAAAACCACGCCTCCTTGTCGTAAGATACAAACTCAACTGACCCAATATGTCAGATAAAGGAATCCCATTCTCATGTCTGTATACTAGATCATCGCTGTCTTGAAGCCCTTATGTGCTAGCAATAGACTGATTCAAATTGTGCACAACTTGATAGTGTAAACATCTTAATTTTCAGAGCTGGACGGACGAATTCTTAACATGGAACACCAGTAATTATGATGGTGTACGAAGCCTCGTTATCGACCCCTCGTTGGTGTGGACACCTGACGTCACAGTATTTGGGAGGTTAGTCTGTTCTTCAATTGTTCTACGTCACACCGACTACCTATGTTTTGATTGGGTCATGGGTCAAACAGGGATTGAGCTCATGACCTCCCGATTACGAAGCGAACGCTCTACCACTGAGCCACTACGATGTCCTTCCTAAACTTTACATTTTAAATTTCTCTTGTGTAGCATTCTTCCTTCAGTTATCAAAGTCATTATGTTTAGCTTACAACTCGAATTTTTCTCTGCTTTTAACACTGATGTTTCCAACATTTGCAGACTCTCAACAACTCAACGAGTAGGACTTAGTGGAGTGCGCGTTTTTTCCAACGGGTCTGTCAGTGCAGTCTTTAATGGCCTGCTAACCACGCACTGCAACACAGACCCCACCAACTTCCCGTACGATTATCAGCTCTGCAAGTTCAGAGTGTGGTCCCAAATTTACTCTTCCTCCGAGGTAGTCATGAAAATCACTTCCGCAAATATGTTCGGAAGTTTCGAGAGCAATCCTAGATGGGACACGGTATACATCACATTCAATGACAAACAGGAAGTCCACTTTTGTCTTCAGAGGAAATCGTTACATCTAAGCACGTTATATATGGCACCAACAGCCATGCAGGCTGCTCTGGTTCTCGCTTCTTTCATGGTTCCTAACGAAGCTGGTGAGAAAATTTCCTTCGGAATGGCTCTGTTCTTATCCTTTATGGTTTTCCTGTTACAATTATACGAAAATTTACCCGAAGTCTCGACCGCTATTCCAGCATTAGGTAAGTACTTTATGCGTGGATTTAATATCAATGTAAAGGAACAGTGATCATCTCGTAGTCCTAAATAGAATACAAAAACAGAGTTGGGCAATCAGCGGACCCCTGGACAACACCAGAGGTGAGATCAGGTGCCTAGGAGGAGTAAGCATCCCTGTTGACCGGTCACAACCCGCCGTGAGCCAGTAGTCTTGATCAGGTAAACGGAACAGTCCGTAGTTCAGATCAGTGTGTGAAAAATTGGCTTAACAATGGCTATATGAAACACATCAGACAGCATTTGACTCAATGATAGGTCATATTGGTAAACTAAATTTGTATATAAGACCATAATGAATTTACGAAATGCTGCCTTTAAACTGGCTGTTGAAACCCTGCAACAACAACTGGTCTGTAAGTAGCTTGCCTCGATTCAAAAGAACCAGTCAGAGACGCAGAACAAGCTCTTGCGTATCGATAAGTTGAGAAACAACACACCATATGCAGGTGATGATGGAATCTTGCTACATAAACATGGGACGTTGAAGATGGAGAAGCTGAAATCGTCCCGTTTGTCATAAAGTTGAGTTGAGTTAGTTTGCCGTTAATGTCAATGTCAATAAATATCCAAGTACGAAGCAGACATGGAGAGACTCTGTGGTGTCCTTTATTTCTAGTTTGTTGGGATAATATTGAATCAACATATTGAATGGACAATATTATTAGGATAGATAAAACATCGTCAAGTATATCGAAATGTTGAATTAAAGGCACGCTTAGAGATTTCTTTTTTTCATGTAGAGAGCTTTTGAATGAAATTCTGCCTCATAAGAATATAAAAATAGGTCAGCCAATTAGAGGAGCACAATTAGGCCCATTGAAATTCCAACGAAACTGTTGGAAGACCTGAGTTGCCAAAAAACTACAAAGATATTGTCAATAAGGATCTCCATCATTGATTTAATATCAACTTCGGGGTACTTGTGTGTAGAATCGGAGTGGAGTTTAACAAAGTAATTTTTTGAATGGCTGATCACTAGATAACAATATTTCCTTTTCCATTTTTGTTAAGGAATGCTACAAAGCCTTGTATTTAATTTATCGTGAGGAATGGTCGTATAAAGTGTTGAAAAGTCATTTGTTTTTATGCTGTTGATATGTGAAAGGTTCTGGGATTTCAATTTCACTACAAGTTCTTTAGAGATTTTTTAGAATCCACATTTAATTTACACCACTTCTGGCATATGTGGTTTCACAATACGTCTCAAGTTGCTCTTTGACAGCTGTCAATATTTTCGTGAGGAGTAAAGACCGGAGATTGGTGGGACATTTACTAGATCCAGCAATAGATCGTTGTTTGTAAGGGTTTGTATGAAGTTTTGGAATCCAGTATAGGTACGTAATTCATATTGACTGGGATATTAAATGTGTTTAGAACTGAAGCATGATTTTGAAGAATTTCGTCTTTTGAAAGAGTTGAAGGAGTGTAAGTACAATTACCAAATGTGGAGTTATTACCAAGTTCGTTTAAAATGCAGTTGTAGGAATGAAACTTACAGACAAAAACAATATAGTTACAAGGCTTTGTCGGCTTGGAACCAAACATATTCCTCATGTAACCCTATCTAGTTCATTGATCACTTCCGATTTAGCGAAACACAGAAGGATAGATGGTACGGGACTTTGGGACGTATATATGTCTAATACGGATTTCAAATATTCTTTATACCTTTAATCCATTCTGAAAGGTATCAAGTTCCTTTTTATAATCTTCGACATAATTCATAATGTAGATGAAGTTCTGTCACCAATTAAATGACCGAGGTTCTCTGAATTTAGGACCTTTTAAAAGAAGTGATCTTTGATCCTCATTTTCAACTATATTTACATCACCTGCAATGACATGTCCGGCTGGACTATAGTTGAAGGAAGAAGAACAAATTCCATGCAACATGAAAACGATCTGATACACAAATCAATGCAACATGAAAACGATCTGATACACAAATTC
>CAJDSM010004577.1:0-11487 GCA_903981925.1 Ostrea lurida
GGGAGGATAAAATTGTAGTATCGGAAACCATCATGGAGTTAGTTGGTCATATTTTATCACAAAAAAATATTAGTAAACATTGATGAGTGGTGTTTATATACTGAATATAACGATTGCACTTATTGCAACTTAGAAACTATCTAGGTCTAATATGAAATGTACAAACACAATCACGAGACTTTGGCTAACCTGAATTACGCATACAGTACATATCTAATCAAACTAAAGAGTGTCCCGTTACTATGTAAATGTTCACAACTGATAAAGTTTTTGGGTTATTAATCCCTGCGACCTAGGTTTGTAACCGGAGGGGGACTATCGCTTCTTCTTTGTTGTACTGTCTGCTTGATCCCAATTGCCATCCCGTGGTTTTCACAGATCTTTTTTTTCTTTAATTGACTTATTGATGGAGATCATTTGAAACTTTGCAGGGTAGTGGGTCAGAGGTTGGTACAATATCATATAAAGTTCGAATATTCATAACGTTTAGGATTGGTGCCGTGTGAAAAATCTAAATTGAAAGCTTTTATATTCTCATCCATTTATTCATGTTCCTGTTGCGTTCTTCCTAGAACTTTTTTTCTTCTATGCTGTAAGGAAAATCATGTTGAAACTTGCCAGGAGTTCAGACGTGTCAAACTACAGATCAAGCTTGAAATTTCATAACGTATTGGCTGAGCAGAGTTGTGAGAAAGATAAATGTTTTGATATAAGCTCACATTCAATCATGATCTATCGGACGACTGGGAGTGGCAGGGAAGTGCATGTTAATTGGACGATCTGGAAATTGATGAATTCAGACCTACAACTGACCCTCTAAGCCTAATTCATGTATCTCTGTAATATGCAGAGTATTTACTTCGACTCAGCTAACGGAAACACATGCAATGTGAAATATATGAATGTAGAACGCACCAGTAATTTCTTTCTGTTGTTCGGCGGATGAAATCTGATCGGCAAAGTGGGCGTTACCTTAATTTTATGGGCCGCATTATCCTCACAATGGCTGTACAGAGTTCCGTACAGTCTGTTACAAACCTACAAGATAAATAATGCAGAGATAATGAATGTCTATGTTTGTTGTGTTGCTTCACTATATAGATCATTCCATTTTTGTGTTCAAACAGACAGTGTGTTCCAAACGCTTCCTAGTCAATGATTAATTGTTAAGCTAGTTTCCAGATATAAGTATCCACAACGTTCCCTAACAGTTTCGAATTTCTACTCCGTAACATATCGATTCGATACGAAATTTAGGTGGGGTGGCATTTCGGGAATCTGAGTTTATGTGCTACGTTGCTGACATATCTAGGATATGATATATTTTAAAAAGTAATCATGTTTAATTGAATTGAAAGTCGCACGGATATAATCTTCAATGCTTATGAAATGAAGTTAATATCAAATTTTTCTCCAATAACACGTTTCTTTTCGACAATCACCATATATGATTACAACTGGGGTATGAAATCGAAACATCAAACTTAATATGATATTGCATGTAATACGAAGATTATTTAATTCAAGGTCAAAGAATCACACAGCAATATTATAACATCATGTCAATAATTGGAGGTGGCCGGTAGGGGACATGTATTGCTTATGCAATAGCTCTTCAGTAATGACTTGTTTTTAAAAAACACATGATTTATAGCGTATCAGATTTATTGAATAAGGCTTCACAAGTTTTATTTACTGTATATTTACTTTGCTGATAAAACATTTCCTTGCAGAATGACAAATAAATATAATATAAGCATTTGAGAGTATTGCACAGCAAACATAGTCCCTAACCGGTTCACAAATTAATTGGAGCTACAACAGATATTCTAATTTCATTATGGTAGGCTATAATCATATACATTGTACTTATCGGATAACGGGGAATATTGGTGAGTCAGGAATAGGACAAGGGCTATAACTTAAGTGAAAAATGAATACGATCAAATCGCAATTTCATACTTGATCTTGTAACTTGGTCATGGCAAAAGCAATGTAAACCAAATATCAATGAATATGACTGCAGCAGTGAGAAAAAAAGTGCGGGAAAACTGATAATTTATGAAAATCTTTAAGTCCAAGGGACCATAACCTCAATGTGAAAAATGGAATAAGATCAATCCAACCATTCCCTCTTGATGTGTAACTTGGTCCTGGCAAAGCCATGTACCAAAATATCAAATGAAATATCTGCAAGCAGTGAGAAAGGAAAGTGCGGAAAACTGATAATTTAATAGAAAATTTTAAGTCCAAAGGGGCCATAAACCCAAATGTGAAAAATGACATATATCAAATCCAAATTCACTCTGATCTGTAACATTGGTATGGCAAAAGCAATGTACACAAATATCAAATGAATATCTGCAAGCAATGAGAAAAAAGATGCGGAACACAATGGGAAAGACAAGACCAGGAAGCACAGACGGACATTAGAACAAAAAGAAGAAAGCTATCGTCCCCTCCGGTTACAAAACGGTATGGGACTAATAAATAAATGATAACCCCATCTTGAAAACATCCCTCTGTAGTATGTAACGTAAAGCCAGGCTTTCAGTACATTCAGTACTTTGATTTTATTCGATGCTGAATTTTTACAAAGAATTTTGAGTTTCAACCCTCAATTACTTGTATCATACATTTTAAAACTGAAACAGTAAACCAGCGCAGTTGTGCTCAAAAGCTCAGAAATTATATTTCACTCATATTGAGACTTCGCCATTGCCGGTGAAGGGCTACAAATTTAGACCTATTAACACTTACATTGTAGCTTTTAGCAGTGGGGGTTCTTTTGCATGCTACATATGCTGCGACACGGGACCTCCATTTTTAAGGTCATGTCCGAAAGACCAGTGATTGCCGAACTCTTGGCGAAGGAGCAATCACTACCTACATGTATTTTAACGTTATTTCCTAGCACGGGGCACGAACTCACGACCTTCCGATCACGAGGTGAGAGCTCTACCACTGAGCCACCGCGATCAAAATCAACATCGTTCACAAAAATGACACACTATTACAATAAATTGAGAATAAACAATCTCTAAAAATGGAAGACGATGGTATAGAGAGCATCGGGTCGGGATGAAAATCAATATTATTTTTTTTAACTATGGAACTTAGCAAACTTTGAAAAAATAATTAGAAACAATGTGATTGTGAAATAAAAATGTGTGTTTGGAGTTAATTATAGGATGTCTTATTGGGAAATATTTACTTCCTGCAAGCACAATCACATAATGAGCCAGGCTATGTGGATAAGAAAGGGTATACCAGTATTCCACTACCCTAGCTATTCATCTGTCTGTCGACCGAGGCCACCCGCCGTGAGCTCTCACCTGCCTGTCGACCAGGCTACCCGCCGTGAGCTCTCATCTGTCGTCGACCGAGGCCAACCCGCCGTGAGCTCTCACCTGCCTGTCGAACGAGGCACCCGCCGTGAGCTCTCACCTGCCTGTCGACCGAGGCTACCCGCCTTGAGCTCTCATCTGTCTGTCCACCGAGGCTACCCGCCGTGAGCTCTCATCTGTCTGTCGACCGAGGCCACCCGCTGTGAGCTCTATATCTTGATCAGGTACACGGAATAATCCGTAGTCAAAATCAATGCAAATAGAATGGCCTAAAATAGGCATAAAACACGTTAGACAGCGTATGACGCAATGGTCGGTTGTATTGGCAAGCTAGATCGTACACACATGTAATAAGGATCATGCTGACTTTAAACGTGAATGTTGAAACCTATGTAACATCAACTTATTTGTCAGTAGCCTACTAACATCTATGTTAAATAAATAGATAAGTACAAAGTAGATGTGGAAGACTCGAATCGACATATGAATGAAAGTGGTTATTATTGATTGATAAGACTTCGTTGATAAATCTAAATGTCAAGTTGAAGGCAACAACTAGAGGTTACATTTGTAATTTTGCTGAAGCTTTTGAATAAATTCTGTCTTAAAAAATATAAAAACAGGTCAGCCAACGTGGAGCAGAATTCTTGCCCGTGGGAATTCCAACTAACTGAGGACCTGATCACCAAATACTACGAATATATTGTCAATTAGGAACTACAGCGTCTTTTTAATGTGGTTTGGTACAAGAGCAGATCATACTGATTTCACCATTGTCAAATTGCAATATTTGTTTGTATTTCAGCGGGACAATACAAAGGTTCCCTCCTTGGTGGCTTAGATTACTCAGCAAGCAATATCTCATGACACCCTATCCAGATCCATCCAACCCAGCAGAAATGAAATGTAACAACTGCCATGCAAAAATTAGGAGCAAGTATAGAACAGACGTTCGGAAATAAAAACAAAGTTTTCGTGTGTCTCTTGGTCGACATGCAATTCCAAACATTGGCGTTTGCAATTTTGCACAACATCGCGATTTAGAAAGAAATTACATTTTAGGTGTAGATGACTTATATGAAATCATGTAGCTTTGATGCAAGTGACCAGAGAGATAGCAAACACGTTAGCCTCTGAAATTATATTTATTGATATATTATCAAAACACGCTGAAATACATCATCCGTAACCCCAAGCGGACAATTGATACAGAAGTAAAACACAGTATATGTCATCAACCATTTTGTAACCCTCCGCGGTCAATGGATACATTTCAGAAGCGAGAGAAAAATGTGATTTTATATCTCTCTTACCTGTGAACCCGTCTGCTGACTGGAAATCAATCATTAACAACACACAGAGACACAACTTCATTTTTACACACGTTGTCTTCTGTCTCTTGTAATGGCTATGATTGTACAGGAACAAACTTAAGCATTAACTTCCGGGTACTCCAACTCATCCGTTTTCATCGCTATTTTAACTTCCTTCTGTAGAATTGTTGACAAAACTTTAAACAATCTCTTTTAATTACTAGTAACTCATATTAGAAAACAAGAGGCCCAAGGGTTACATCGCTCACCTGAGAGACCTTGGCCCTGGCTCAGCAGTGATGATTTTAAAAAGAATTTTCAAGTTTCCTAAAAACTGACCCAGTAGTTCTGGAAAAGAAGATTTTATGCAAAACTTTGATCCCCTATTGTGGCCCCACCCTACTCCCGGGAGGTATGATCTGATCAAATTTGAATCTACTCTATATCAGGAAGCTTTTTGGTAAATATTATTTCTTTTAGTCCAATGCTTCCTGAGAAGATGATTTTTAAAGATTTCCCTCTATATTCAAATGTAAATCTTTGATCCCCTATTGTGGCCTCACCATACCACCTGGGGTCATGATTTAAAGATTTTCCCTGTATATTCACATGTAAAACTCTGATCCCTTATTGTGGCCATCGTACCTCCGACGGTCATGATTTGAATAACCTTGAATCCCCACTATATCAGGAAGATTTCATATAAATTTCAGCTTTTCTGGCCCAGTCGTTCTTGAGAAGAATTTTTTTAAAAGATTTTCCCTATACATTCACATGTAAAATTCTGATACCTTATTGTGGCCATCGTACCACCGACGGTCATGATTTGAATAACCTTGAATCTCCACTATATCAGGAAGCTTTCATATAAATTTCAGCTTTTCTGGCCCAGTCGTTCTTGAGAAGAATTTTTTTAAAAGATTTTCCCTATACATCCACATGTAAAATTTTGATCCCCTTTTGTGGCCACATCGTACCCCCGGGAGTCATGATTTGAACAAACTTGAATCCCCTTCAAGTTTGGTTGAATTTGGTACAGTGATTCTGGAGAAGAAGATGAAAATGTGAAAAGGTTAACGACGACAGACAACGGACAAATTTTGATCAGAAAAGCTCACTTGAGCCTTCGGCTCAGGTGAGCTAAAAATACCATGTTTAAAGGGATAATTTCCCCTTGGCAGATAAAATTCGTTGTTTTAAATTTGTCGTTAACTTTGTCTGATTTTTGCTTCTTGTTTTTATATCCGTTCTCGGAGAAAATTAATCGTGAAGATATAAAACAGCTTGTACTTCCTTCTTATCCGGAAACAAGATTTCTGCCGTATAACTCTGGTACTCCTACCTTACATGTAATAGTAACATCAGGAAATTTTGCGAAATTTTATCTTATAAACAACTTATAAGGAAACTGAAAAGTCCGTCACGTCTTTTAGGCATCATCATTATTTTCCTTCTCTACTAGTATGCACTGTATGTACTTTGTAAAAAGAAATTCAGTATTTGATCCACTAAATGTATCCAATGAAAAAGTCAAGAAACACAAAACTCAAATATCATTTCGCATATATGTATGCCTCCGCATCCCCTGGTGGGCATTTACACCTGTGAATCCCAGGGCTGGTCTACGGCACCAAATGTAACAGGGAGGGAGAAATGCAACGGACCAGATTCAAACCCGGACCCCCAGAATCTTTAGTCATGCAGGTGTTCTATCTCACCGTGTACAACCGTTACTTTGGGAGAGTCGCTAAAAAGAACGGGAGAGTCGCTTTCAACGCCAGGGGGAGTCGGAAATCCTCGCTTCGATTTCGGCCAGAAGGTAGGTCACGGTTTTTTGTTGTTGCTTTTATAACCATTACTTTTGCAAAAGATATTTCTCACGGAACAATACGATAACCAAGGTACATCTACACCACCAGGTTGCCTGGATTAACCTTCTAGTATGGTCAAACACTTCGACACAATTTGCAGAATGTATTATTTTCGCTGTGTCGGTGACAAAAACATTGCATTATAGAATAATTCCGCAGCAAACCTTGATTTTAAGTAATCCAAATGTTTTATTTTTCATTATCCTTCATTGTTTAACACTAAGGATTTGGGAAATACTCGTGTACACAATGCATGCGGTCGATTCGTGAAGTAACGGCGGGGGGAATCGATTTTCGGTAAGGATTCAGAGAGGGGGGGGGGGGGCACAAAATAAGGGTTGACATTCCTCTGAATGTTTATTGAAATGATATAAATGTATTATAGTTTGTATGAATAGAATATATTTATTAACCAATTCGGTGGCCGATAAGGGCATACAAGTAACATCATAAAATATAACAAGACAAGTAACAAGATGTAACAATATCGTAAACATTAGTTTCATTTACAGAAATGATTAACAAAATGCATACACTTTGGTTCCATCTATCCGTTACAGAGGGGAAAAATACAGAATAGGTCAAACAAGATCAAGAGAAATTGGAAGTGCCAATTCATTCGATTCAGGCGTTTTTGCCGTTTTTCAATACAGTGCGGTTTTTGAATTGTGAAATAACAATCGAGGCACACTGCTTACAAACAAGTTGTTGTTGCAGGGGTTTCAACAGTCACGTTTAAATGCAGAATTTCGCAAATCCTATGGTCGTTACAACGATTTGGTCTACCATGGCCAGTTTGGCTTTCCATGGGGTGAAATTTTGTCTTATGTGTTTCACAGCAATTGTGAAGCTATTTTTCATACACTTATTTAACTACGGATTACTCCGTTTACCTGATCAAGACAATGGGCTCACGGTGAGTGTAACCGGTCAACAGGGGGTGCTTATGCTCCTCCTAGGCACCTGATCCCATCTTTGGTGTGTCCAGGGGTCCGTGTTTGCCCAACTCTTGTTTTTGTATTCTATTTGGGACGAGATTTATCACAGTTCGTTATCTTTGCCTTTACATACATGTATACCCAGCAAAATTTGCTATATGCCAGATACAGAGATTTTCGAAGCCATAGGAGCTCCATTCATTTAATTGTTTTTCATAGGCGGTCCAAAAATGCCTGTCAACTGCAAATTAAAGATGGAATTCATTTCTACGAGAGTAGGAACCCTAACCGAATCTTCACAAGTAAACTTTGCTGTCCTTAACTTGATTGTTCTTCTAAGATTAATGTAAATTAATAAGCCGACCTTAAACACATTTTGAATCACATTACTTTCTTTGGGAAAACGAGTTCCTGTTTTCATGACCGATGTAGAACACTTTGTCGGGTACCCGGTATTTTCTAATTCAAAAACAGCAAGAACGAAATGTTATCGTTTGGGTATTTTTCATTTCCTACAAGACACACAAATTAGAGTACATAATTCGCACTTTATTGACCGGCATCTTCAATATTCTCATTAGCTGTACATACCGGTACATTGTATGTCATGGTATTAATTTTCTTTTGTGTTGCATGTTCGATGATTCGTCAACACGTACATGTAGGCTCAACGGTGGTGGTGGTGGTGGGGTATCATTTCAACGGAGAAGTCCTCTTATTCAATGACATAAAATATCATACGAGCTTTTAGCTTTTCGCGTGTCAAAATTGTTAATTCAAGGATTTTTTGAGGTGAATCAAATAAACCACATGTCTATTTTCTATTGATCTTTTGTATTTTCCTACTCTTGGGTCGATGGAACCACAAAGATTGCTTTCTTCTGGTCATGACTTTTAAAATTCTCTGTTACAAACAAAACCGATGCTTTTGTACAAAAATATGTCTTTTTATCAAACATTCAGAGGAATGTCACCAATTATTATGCGACTCCCCCCACCTGAAACTTTGCTGAAAATCGACTCCCCCCTCCGACCCCCCCCCCACCCTCCTTCCGTTACTTTTGTACATTGAAACGAAATCCGTACACGAGTATTTCCAAATCCTGAGTGTTAAACAATGAAGAGCAATGGAAAACAAAACGTTTTGATTACTTACTATCAATGTTTGCTGCTTAATTATTCTATAATGCAATGTTTTTGTCTCCGACACAACGAAAATGTTACACATGCAAATTGTTGTTGAAGTGTTTGACCATAACTAAAAGGTTAATCAGAAAAACTGCTGAGTAGATTACCTTGGTTATCGTATTGTTCCGTGAGATACATCTTTGTAAAAGTAATGGTTATAAATGCAAGAAAAAACCGTGACATACTTTCCGTCAAATCAAGCGAGGATTTCCGACTCCCCCTGGCGTTGAAGCGACCCCCCGTTCTTTTAGCGACTCTCCAAAGTAACGTTGTACACGTGACATTCTAAGCTGACAATTTCAAATTTTATTTTTTAATGTTTAATGATACAATGCTTAACTAAGGTATTTCTAATGGTTAGTCAAAAATTGAATGTCAGTTGCCGAGTAACAGGCAGATACAGCACGCATAATTCTTCGTAATTGCCATGTTTTTATTTGCATAGTAATTTATTCATAAAGAATATCATGTTTAAAAACATAATTGGATGTAAAAAAGAAGAAAAAAAACCCTACCAAGCTGTTTGATTGAACTCATAATAACTTGTAATTTTCATTCTTTTTTACAATCATATTCAACATATGTAAACAAAACCATGGAATGGGCATTATTACATAACAACGTATCTCACTTGTGACTCTACAACTGATGTTCAAATTATTGGGGATGCTTATAAATACCATAAGAGAGCATTGCAAACATTAAAAGTAGAAAATAAAGAGCTGATACGATAAGCATAGCACATTGACAATGTCCGCACGTCAAAAATTAAAAGTTATGTTATCTTTTATTTTACCCCAGGGGGTCTCTTCCTATATCTTTGGTATATACAGACCGCCCCGCTGGTATGGGTCGGGTCACCTTTTTGACAAGTGAAATATATCAATGGGGTGCAATTTTCATCAAATCGATATATCAATGGGTAGACAATTGGACCTGTCATTACATTAAAGAGTGGTTAAGTTATCCGCCAGAATTCATCCTTTATAATAAAGATTCGTAATCGTGAAATATTATGACATTTCCCCACGATACAGCTACAATCCGGGTGTGTGCACTTACGTACATCGTTTGGTATGAAATATATGATTGGATCAGAATCTACAAAGGAAATATATGAATAGGTATGTTTTTTTTTAAATTTGAAATAATGAATGGGGAGGTATTTTGAAAATCCCAGCGGGACGTCTGTACCTAAAAGTGTAGGTTGAGCCCCCCCCCCCCCCCCCCCCCCCCCCGATTTTTACCCTGTGGGATCTGGGCTAGAATATGTCCTCACCACCCCTTGTTTGTCGTAAGAGGTTACTAAAATGGGGCTAAATCCTTCTGATGAGACCGCAAATTATCGAGGTTCTGTGTCACAGCAGGTATGGCACGATAAAGATCATTCGCTGCTCAAAGGCCATGAGCGCCGCACACAGGCCTAAATTTGCAGCCCTTCACCTGCAATCATATGAGTGAAATATTCCCAGAGGGACGCAAAGCAATATATAATCAATCAATCTTATAGTTTATTGCTTGACAAATTGGTCAAGACCTCCTGTGTATGGATACGACTATTGTTTCGGAAAATGTACTTGCGTTTTGTAAATATAGAGTCTGAAACCGGAGCAGTATTCTGGATTAAAAACTCAAAACATTTCTATGCCCTTATCATGTATATTATATGTCTTTACGGGGTTAATTCATTTCCTGTTCTGTAGTCGAATGTAGAATAAAGTTGTGTCCTGGAGCTGTCCCCCCCCCCCCCCCAAGATTCCTACCAGAATTTTCCCCTGGATCCATTGGTCCCTTAAGGCGACCCCTAACCTACTGTCCCTTTTTAACTATTCCCGGATCTGTAACAAAGTTGAACATTTCATGACGCTGAATGCTATGATATAAGACAACGATGTCCGTGTGTAAGTAAAGATGAAAGAAAATGAGTAAACTTCTGCGAGTTGGCGGCATGAAATATTGAAACCTTATTAAGATATAACCATTCAGATATGTGTACATGTAATGCTTGTTTTGTAGGTAGATCATCAGACGAACTATCTGAGTATGCGTTCACTAAAAGCCAATGTAAGTGTCATTATTTATGAAAAGCTGTGAATGATGGTCGATAGCTCAGAGGTAAATCTTTCAATTTCTTCTCGGGAATTCGTGAGTAATCACGATCGTCCGAGCGGGTTCCTACCATATTTTCTCATATTAGAACAAAAGCGCTTTCTCTGCAGTGTTCGGACACCCAAATCTGAACATTTAGACATTAGTCTAAATTTTTGGTACTTGTAAAGGCAAAGATAACGAACTGTGATCAATCTCGTAAGTCCTAAATATAATACAAAAACGAGAGTTGGGCAATCACGGACCCCTGGACACACAAGAGGTGGGATCAGGTGCCTAGGAGGAGGAAGCATCCCCTGTCGACCGGTCACACAACTCGGAACGTCTTCATTTAAGTGCAAATATCGTATATCAGGTTTTTTACGCGTCATGTTGTTTCCGCGAATCCTACCTTAAGATGACTTACTAAATTTACGCGAACGAAATTTTCTCGAAATCCAAGTAATAGCCAACACTTGGGTAGCGCTGAGAATTGTATGAAATTTACGCGAATTCATTTTTCACGAATTGGAAATCATCGCGAACAAAGCGGAAAATGGATGCACGCGGAAAAAACCTGATAGACGGTACTTGAAGGGTTGCAAAATAAACAAATACCACGGTTACTTACGTGTTTGTGATAAAAGTACTAAGAAAGGATTAAGTTTGGTGTTGACTCAGTGATGCCATGTTTATTTTTGTTCAGTATTGCAATTGAAAGTAAAGGCAAAGATAACGAACA
>CAJDSM010004582.1:65-24567 GCA_903981925.1 Ostrea lurida
ACAAAAAGGACACACATTCTGCTAAGTAATCTGTTCCATGGTTTTTTTAAAGAATCAAGGTCCATTACTCACACAAGTCATTCACAATTCTTGATTAAATATTAACATTTAACTCACTCTCCCTCAATTAATCTGCCTCTTAAAAACGATTATCAGTCTATGAATTGTCCCATTATTTTTGGCCTCCTGACGGAAAAGAAAAAAAGAAAAAAACCAACAAAAACTTAAACAAAAACCCAACAACAACAACAACTTAATATATATAAAGTTATCTTAATGTGTAACTGAGGAACGTAGTCTTTCTGAGGTCAAAATTTTTCATTCCATTACGAGAAGAATAAAATTTTAGTTGAGTAAAGAAGAAAAAATCACCTAAATGAGTTATAGCTTTATACCTGTAGAAAAGTCATTTCTACTCTCCATCGAGTGAGTGTGATTAGAGAGAAATGCTGGAGTTGATATGAAAGAGAGAGAGATGAGAGAGTAGAGAGAGAGAGAGAGAGAGAGGAGAGAGAAAGAGAGAGGTAGGAGAGAGAGAGAGAAGAAGAGAGAGAGAGAGAGCAGAGAAGAGAGCACCGTAGTTAGGCCTTGATCCAAGTCGAATAAATCAACAAAATTTATTTTCATAGCCTTGCTCCCGTCGAGAGAGGGGATGGAGGATGAGGGGGGGTCCCTCTAATAGAGTGAGAACTTCAAAAAAGAGATTGTTCTTAATCTGACCAATAATTACTTCTGATAGTGGAGTCTTCTTCACCCCTGGGGTAAGGTTATTTACTAGAGAAAATTTGCTGCGGTACTCAAACTCTAAGCCAACTCCGCGACAAGGGGTACCTCATTTCCTAGCACAACCAGAATCGCCCATCCCCGCAGGGGAGCCCTCATTTAGAACCGCACATGTCACGACAGCGAAACAACAACTAAGAACCATCACTTTCCGAGCAGGGGGAAGAGGCGGCGCTACAGGGTCTAGGGGAGCTGGGGAGTCTTTGCTCTAAGAGTGACCTTCCCCTCGGGTGGGGGGGCTCACGTAGAGCCAGTCTTCCTGACGTGGGAAGCTCTCACCTAGCGGCGAAGTCAACAGCACCCCTAATAATACCTCGGCACTCATGTAATAGGGCGGCTATCCTGCGTGCATGAGGGGCACTGCTCTAAATCAGGCATATCCATAATAGATTGGTTAAAATTCGACACTTTCAAGTATACATTATATGTGGTGGTTCGACAACAGAACAGTCACAGAATACACTGCAGAAGATGGACTCGCTAGAAAAGATCTGTTTGTTCGTTTACGATCGTTTCAACCTACACACTACTGATTTATAAACTTAAAACATAGAAACTGACACACACTCCTATACAGAAGTTCATATGCAATCTTCTGATTGTTAATCAACTAATCGATCCGTGCTATACTGGTCTGCAAAATCTTCTTTCTCTAATATTGTAGACATGTTGAGCTTGACGTGATATATATCAGCCCATACAAGGAAATCAATTTCAGTAGATATTCACGAGAGTCTCAAATGCATATATCCAGAAAATGAAGGTATATGAGAAAACAGGGAAAAGTGTTCAGCGCCCAGCCGCGAAAGACAATATCCATATATCATTATGAGTAGGCGGTTGTTTTTCCATTTATATTTGTAGATTCATGAAGAGGCTACACCATAGTTATTGAGTTTTGTAGTTCCAAGAAATCGTTTGGCGTGATGAGAGCGAA
The DNA here is from genome assembly GCA_903981925.1 of Ostrea lurida. Lineage (NCBI taxonomy): Eukaryota > Metazoa > Mollusca > Bivalvia > Ostreida > Ostreidae > Ostrea > Ostrea lurida. Next base: position 1,786 of record CAJDSM010004582.1, read on the forward strand.
GACGTAATTGCGTAGGTAACTTTCCTCATGTTGAAAAGTTATTGCCAACTTCAAAAGGTATTGTTATACGTTATTAGGTCAACTGTATTAATTTCACATGTGATGATCGATTCTAAAACGTCTTTTCAAAAACAGAAGAACATCCCAATATCATCGATATGCTAAAAGATGATAGTGAGTAAACAGTAAAAAATCTACTTCTTATTAAATGACTTTCAAAGAAACCAAGTATGTATAAACAAATTAAAATTACCACTCACATTGTTCAGTGTATCTTGATTTGCAGTAAACCATGGCGCAGGTTTTGTACTGTTCTATAAACAACCCGACACAGAAATGACAAGGATTTACCTAAGCGAACCGATCCTTTGGAATTACAAAATGGGAAGGTGGTACAAAATCAAACTCAAAGCAGTTACAAATTCGGAACAGCTACGAAAGAGGACATGGACATATTCTGAACAATGCTAGTTCAGCAACGGCAAACATCATTCACGTAACCATATTATATGGATGAAATTAACACCAGACGACTCCTTTCCTACATAAATTAAGTTTGGCTGAATTCGTGCATAGACTGGCAATCTGTTTAGTAACACTCAGCTAGACATCCGTATAGACCATGCTGAGACACAGCATGCACTTGTGATGAGGATACGTCAAAGCATAGAATACAGGTATGCGGAATAATATTTCTCATTTCGTATTGGTGAATTCCCTTTTGTGTGTACATGAGCTTGGTATCGTGTCAAAATTATCATATTTCATTATATTTATTATTCACAGTAAATTGATCCTGAAGAATGTCGGATCCACGTCGGATCTGACAGGCGCACGGATCATACAGATCACAGCGTAGACGCCGAAGCGTCAACGAGACGTGACGTCAACACTGCGTACCCGGATCAAGTAACTATTGTTAAGTTATTTATATACGCCCTACTATCTATAAATCGACGTTCATTAAAGAAAACGTGTTCCAGATATTAATACAATCTATACAACAGTACCGTGAAATTATTGTTGTGTGTCGCTGCTTGCGGTTTGTGAGGAACTCATTACTCTACCAAAATGTTGCCGACTGAATGCATTAGAATCATCTATTATTTCAGAATACTGATACGAATCGGAAAACGACAGTGTGGTTGATCCGGAAAGATCCGAAGTTCACACACCGGCTCTAAAATTCTGCGATCTCAGCTGATGGCGCAGGTGAGATATAAATAAATATTATGTATGAGTTTTGCTTTATGTAATTAATTGTTATTTTATGACTAGTCCACTCTGTGACATTATGTCTAATGTCGGTCATTCACTCAAACGAACAAAATATTGTATAAGTGATACACACGAAACACTCATAGGAGTGTGGAAGCGCTCGGATAAGAGTGCGCAGTTTCGTTAGTTTGCCATTAAACGATTCATCCAGTGCTACAACTATGTACTGTTCATGCACACGGCCTCTCCAAGATTCCTCATGCAATAGAAGAGTTAATCAGAATAAGTATTAACAAACTAGAAACTTTCATTTCGAGCTATATGAGAAGAGTTCTTTCCGTACACTACGTCAACTCAGAATTCAGATAAAATATTTTCTGAACACTAGGTGTGTCGGGACATAACCATTATTGAAAACTATCCGTAAGACACTATCTCTAATACGAGCTAGATCAATCTATCGGGAGAAACTTCGTGAAATGAAGGATAATGAACCATGGCGATTATTCGCCTTTGGTAATATCTTATTTTCTGTTATTATTTCGACCGAACGGAAGTTGGCGTCTCAAACTTCGGTAGAGGATACCAAAACATTGGAAGGTGATATTCTGTTCAAAAGAGACCTACAAAGTTGTTTCTAGCTGCTTTTTATTGAGCGGAAAGCCTATGAGTAAGAAATATTGAAATACATCGGCGACATACTGCGTAGAGATTCGTTCTTTCGTCAATCGGTGAACAATCTCGGAATAGTACCGAAAATATCAACACATAGCATCCGTTGATCTACTGGAAGTCATACTCGTCAAGGTATTCCCGGCCGGCCAGTAACCGCATTCGTAGATTTTGAGCTGTCTTGATTTTCTTTCTTTCTTCGTATTTGAGAGACATGAACACCTGAGAATAGTTATTTACTTAAATATGGAGTGGACCCACCGAGAAGTATAACAGTGACACAACCCGTTTACCCAGAACGCAGTAAGAGTCGATATAACGAGCAGGACAAACTCACCGTTCTTACTTTAACGAGAATCAACACTGTTATTTCCCGAGCTAATCATTGTGTATGTAGTCTCTTCCATGTACAACAATAAGATATACGTCTATAAACTTCAAGGTCAGTCACTGCACACTATTATAAAGCGGAGATATATACATGAGCATCTGTATACAACATGAAGAAAGCGGAAACTTGTTTGCAAATTATACCTCAGAGGCTGGACGTTTACAGACGTGTCCGGTGAGGGTAAAACAGTTATTCGAACATACTTCCAATAAGAGACCTACATAATCTAGTACAAAGTCTTGTTCGATTAGGAAAGTAAAAAAGTGAGATTGATACTAAAATTCACGGATTGGTTGAGGAATTCAACTTACGGAAGCGAAGGAAGTACTGCCGACACTCAATAACACCATTGTTTGTGCACCGTCTGCGAAGAGGTAAAGGTTCTAACTCATCCCTGAAAATTATGCGTAAATCTATCTGATATCGTTTCATGAGAAAAATGTGCCGCAACAGATGCAACTAAAGTGATTACCGATATAAATCAATTCCAGATCTCGTGACCAGAAGTGAATTTTTCAACACACAAAATAAAACTAAAAAACGTACATCTACTTTAATACAGTCCCAATCTATCACACTTGTAAATCTATCAAAGAAATCTCCCAAACGACAAATCTCTGAGAAAATGTCCGGACCAAATACGAGAAATATATATAGATAAACTAGTACATATCAGTAGTAGAGGTCGCTTCCGTCTGGAACGGAAGACCTTAATTAACAAATTCACAGTATATAAGCGATAGGAGGGTGGGTGGGGCGTAATAGACTGCACGAGAAAGAGCCTTCGAATGGTTTTACCTGTACAAAATATCTTGCACGGGCCCTAACAGCCCGTGCTATGAATATTAATGTCACCTGACTAGGTGACACTAACATGAATGATATTGGAAACAAAAACACGTACACGTGTTCGAGTATCTTCAATAAAAACATGTGTAATATATAAAAAGTGTAATAATTGTCTGTTTTATGACTGTGTATGTACAAGTGAATGATTTATGTCACGTGTTTCATACTATCCCATATCAAAAAAGGCGATTTTTGGCATACTTTTTTAGTGCCAAAACGCTACCTTTGTAGTGCCTATAAATAAAAGTACAGAATCTATGCCAATAATGGACTTTATTTTTTTCAAATGTGTACCAACATTTGACTTTGATCATTTTCAAGTGTACCTCAAATGTACCAACTTTTGACTTAGGCATTTTGAAGAGTGCCTCAAGTGTACCAAATTTCGACTTTGACATTTTCAACTGTACCTCATGTGTACCAATATTGGACTTTGTCATTTTCACTAACATTGATTGACAAATATAAAACATCTAATAAATGATTGTGCAGACATTCTGAACATCATCATTTACTTCACTTTATATTTGTTACTTTCGCTAAAGCATAAAATGAAGGAAGGCGTTTACCACAACAATTTTTCATTGAAGCGATTTCTCTGATGTTTTAAGTTTCACAAAGCACTGCTGCGGTTGCATATGTTTAAAACCATGTCCACTAAAATGAATCGCACTGGTATTGTCTTGTCTGGAAGTGGATTTGTACTGTACAAATTGCTCATAGCATCATTTTAAAAACCATCACTGATTGCAGTGTACATTACGTCGACGATGACACACGTAAAATATTCAAACACTATATTATAGAGGGTCCTTAAGACTTTTAAATTTTTAGATTCATGCTTGAATGAGTCAATTTTAATCTACATGATTAGTTCTCTGTATCTTGCTCCGATCCGTATAATTTGCCGATTACAGTTTATAATCAATTGAATCGAAATCGAATCTGGGTAACTTGGTTGCAAATCAAGCGCTCTAACCACTAGACAGGGGCCGTTGAGGACAAAGAGTTTAGGACGTTATTATTTTAGGAATGTATTATAATATCTTTAAATATTTTATTAATTCGATTTATTTTCATTTCAGTTATCAGACCTGACAGTGATACTTGCCTTGAATTGAAATCAGATTTCATGGAGATCTTGTGCAAAGTAGTGGACTCAGAAAACGAAGGAACGGAAGTGATAAAAAGAAAAATTTATGAATCAGAATTTCATGAGAAATATGCAAATTACTGTTTAAAACCAAATCTCGAACCAATGAACATTACAGGAAACTGGCGGGAAGATTTGGGAATACAAACTGCAGCAGATTTATTCAACATGAAAATATATGTTGATGTTCAGTTGGAATCAGATGAAACAAAAATATTTTGTTTTCTTCCAAAGAATAGTGACACAGATGAGTGGATGAAAATAGCCTTAGAAAAGGATAAACGATATAAGCATTTAGCAGGTAAGGTTTCAGAAAATCAAACAAAATGTATATGCATGATTTTCATCAGTTAGCTTACAAAAGATGAATGTTGAGAAAGTTGAAAAATGTAAACGGTTAATATTAAAGATGGCCAAACATCTCAATGGACAGGTGCATTTATTTTTCGTATGTAAACAAACTATCATTATCTAAGAACGTTGATACCGAAGTATATTTTTGATTGTTAAGTAACAAAATCACGAAAAAATCTTTGGAATCTATTGAGGTATTTTGTTAACTTTTTTTCATGGGGGAATATATTGGTTTTTTTTGTTCTTTTGTTTGTCAGCCTGTACATACACTCGGATCCAATTCATTTTCTCACGGTATTTGCCTTTAATTTTAGTGGCTTTAAGAGAGTTGGAGAATGTAAAGCTGAGTAGGCTGTGAACACTATCTGTTGTACACGAAACTTTATAATCTGTACAATGCTTCATTGTCATTTGATGATTAAATATTATTCTTCGGGGTCTTATATTTTCTTCTACTTTGCAGCGTTTAAAAGAGGAAGATTTATAGTTGTTTTTTTATGTGTTAGCCTAAGAGTGTTCGTTTTTCTACTGGTTCTTGTGCATATCATTATTTTTGTATTATGTACAACAATGACAATTGTCATTTTCTCAGTACACAAAGTGCAATTTACATCAATGAGTTTTAGCTCACCTGAACTCTGAATCGGAGGTTCAAGTGAGCTTTTTAGGTCACCTGAGTAAACTTGGGTGACCTATTGCAATTGGTCTTCGTCCATCATCGTGCGTCGTCCTTCGTGCGATAACTACCGCTCCAATTCTTTTCAAATTTTGTATGAAGCATCTTGGGGACAAGGGGCACATAAATTGTAAATTTCAGGACTCTTGCACCCCTGTGGCTTTGTAGGCGGGGCAACAACTGCCAAAAAGCGACAACTTTCTTTTTCTTAACAACCGCACATGTTTGAGAGAAACTAAATTCATAGTATGTAGAGCACGGAGGCTCCTACCAAAATTTCGTGATCTCCGGGATAGGGGTTCGTTGTGACCCCAGGGCGGAACCAAACTTGGTACATAATGTTTAGCTCTAAAACATTTGAGAAACATCGTTAATGCGATTTATATTAGATTAAAACTAAATGGATATTTAGAATGAGCAGGAAGTTTTCTGTTATGATTTTAAATTCCGTGATCCTATGGGTAGGGGTTTTGGTAATAAGAAAGTGACCAATTTTCCAAAATCTTCTCTACAACTGCACATATGTAAGAAAAACTAAATGCATAGTGATATAAAGAAAAACCGTAAATTTGGTGATCCCCGGGGTAGGCGGGGCCAAACTTGGTACTTGGTGTTTGCTATTCAAATTCATTTGAAACTAAATGGATATTTAGAATGAGCGGGAAACATTTTGTTATAAGTATACCCTCGGCAACAAAGTTGGGGTGATGGGTTGTGTTGGGGTGGGTTTTATACTGCAATCGGGTTGTCCATCAATCCGTCTGTAGGTGTAATAGTTTGTGGGTTCTAAAACGTTTTCCTTTCCACCTAGAGTCACCACATGATTGATTATTGATTGATCAATTGTTTCTTTTAGTCCCGTTGAGAATATTTCACTCCTTTAAAGACGTGACCATTGCCGGTGAAGGGCTGCAGACCTATGCTTAGCACTCATGGCTTTTAGCAATAAGGGTTCTTTTGCGTGCCACAAATGCTGCAACACGGGACCTCCGTTTTTAAGGTCATATCCGAAAGGCCCGTGATTGTCACTTCTAAATGCCGAGCTCTTGGCCAAAGAACAATCACCGCCTATTTTAACGTCTTAGGTTTGACGCGGCCGGGTGCGAGCACGGGGGTCGAATGTACGACCTACCAATCACGAGGCAATAGCTCTACCACTGAGCCACCGCCATCGTTGTGTCATCATATGATACATATCAACTACTCATGGGACAAAGATGTTCGCTATCAAATTTGGGGTGAAAAAGTCAAAAAGGTCAAGCGCATTGGGCATCAAAATATGGCTTCCAGTATCGAGAGCATATCCATTCAACATATCATACATACGGACTATCCAGAGGACAAAGATGTTTCCTATCGAATGTGGGGTCAAAAGGTCAAAGGTTAAGCACACTGGACATCGAAGTAGCAAAATGGTTACCGGTCTCTAAAGCAATATCCTTTCTACGTAGAGTCACCATATCATACATATGGACTACTTAAGGGACGAAGATGTTTCCTATCGAATGTGGGGTCAAAAGGTCAAACACACTAGACATTGAAATAGCAATATGGTCTAAAATTCGCAGATTCCATATTCAGACTTAAATACAAAATATGATACGTCCTACGTGTTTATGGGCAATGATAGTCAGGTGACCATTAAATCCTGAGGGCCTCTTGTCTAATCACCAGTTGTCCGTCGTATGTCCATCTGTTCGTTGACTTTTCACATTCTCGACTTTTTCTCCAGAACCATTCGTCTAAATTCTACCAGACGTGGTACAAAACATTCTTGGGTGGAGATTGAAGTCTGTTCAAATGAAAGACCAGACCCTCTTGAAAGGGGATATGATAACGAAAATGCAAAAATAAGGCGGTAGTATCTAAAAATCTTCTTCTCAAGAATCACTGAATCATGACCCTCAGGGATAGGGTTGGGCTACAATAGAGGATCACATTTTACATGCAATTATATTGGGACAATCTTTAAAGAACTAATATTTTCTTTTTCCTTGTGTTGAGACAAGTTCATTGATACATATGTAAATAGCCCCTGGGGTCATGGATGACCTGTCCATTTAAAAATGGTCTAATAATTTGGAAACTATTGCGATCCACATTCCAAACAATACAGTCATGTTCTTGATCCTTAGTTGAGACAAGATAATTGGCACATATTAGGAGGACTGCTAGGATCAAAACTAACCTCCACCCTATTAAAGATGTACAAATAACTTGAGAACTATTGGAATACCCACCCTCAAACTATATACATGCAAGTGTATTATTTTGTTCCTTCTGTTGAGACAGGTTTATTGATACATATGTGGAGGGTGATTGGGGTTATGACTGACCCGTCCCTTTTAAAATTGCTCTAATGTTTTGAAAAATTTTGAGAGACCCATCCACCAACCATATTTACCCTGTCATATATGGCTATCTGTCTTATTTTCTTGTTCATGAATGTTCATTTTTGGGTATTGGAAGATGACAGGTTAACTTTAGTCCATACTTTTGCATTGTGGCACATTGTGAACCCCAAATGTCTTCTTTTCTCTTTGAAGAAAAGGGCTCAGGTAAGTGATATGGCACATGTGCCTTTTGTTTTTTCTAATCACCCGTTCTCTGTTGTGCGTCTGTCCAGAACGACCAGGTCATTTTCAACTAGATTTATAGAGATCATAAAGATGTTTCAATTGAAAGTTCATGTCCCTGTCAAAGAGAAGTTAATCATGAAAATGCACCACTAGGGTGGGATCTTTTTAAGAAGTTTGTCAAAATATGTTGGACTTTGAGAACTTAAATTTACAGATTTCTAACATAGTTGTGATTCAAATTAGTTCAAATCATGACCCAATGGGTAGGGTAGGGTCACAATATGGCCGCAATTGAAGTTTTACGTGCGAATATGTAGGAAATTCAATAAAGCATGTAACTTTTCATCATCGGGTATGGTTAAATTAAGTTTGTTCAAATGAAGGACAATACCCCTCAGAGGGGATATAACAGTGAATCATTTTAAAAGTTGTCCCAATCGGTCCTTTGGACCCGGTCCCACAAGAACAGTCGGTCCCAATTTAATAAAAGCTCTCAAATAAAAATACGAACATGCATGCATGTTGTTATTGTTGATTTGATAAACAATGCATTGTATTTAATAAAAAACAAAATTGATCAGACTTATTAACTTAGATCTAATTATTCTTAGACAAAATGCAACACTCTTCTATTCTTTGCTTGTTTCCAAATAACATGCTCTGTTTCTTTCAAAGATGCACATTTTCATTCTCATCTACTTTGACTGTGTCAAGAGTTGCTGAGTACTAGGCTTTTGGCTTGGATACCTTGGACTTGCAAGTTTGAATTATTTTTACGACAACATGGTCTTTTTAAAATAACTTGAACTAATTTGGGCCAGGGTTTCATTTTTTTATATTTAGATTCGTTATGGCAATGCCTTGTTAGTGCTTATAGTTGAAACTTGTAACATTTCCTTTTCCCTTGGATTTGACCTACTTTTTAAAGATCTTTCAATCCTTAACATGATGCATTACCTTGTAACCTTTGTCTTAAACAGAACAGGATCATATTAGACATATTGATGCTGAGACATTTTCGCATTAAATAAATGTATATTCATTTACCCTATGGGGGCCCGGTTTAAGATTGGTCCCCAGCATCCCATGCGTCTCGTAAGAGGTGGGACTATCTTTCGCGCGAGACCAGAAAAACCGAGCCCCGTATCACTGCAGTAGTGGCACGATAAAGACTCCTCCTTGCTCAAAGACCATTGAGAGCCGAGGATAAGTCTACATTTTGCAGCCCTTTACTGGCAATGATGACGTCTTCATATGAGTGAAATATTCTCGAGTCGGACGTAAAACGAATAATATTCAATCGATTAATATATTCATTTATGTTATGATCCTTTTGGGATAGGTTGAGGCAAGAATGTGGGGTGAAAGTTGTTGACAGGAATCCAAATGAAAATTGACATTAATGCTTTTAAAAATCACCAATGCTGATCAACGGCAAGGTCAAGAACAATCAGATTAGCAATGATCCCTTATTCCTCCATATCATGCAGCCCATTTGTGAAGAGGGTAATTTAGAGCACTTTCAAGTGGGGAAGTTTTGTAGATATTTGTTTTTATAAACAAATGTAAGGTGTGTTTGTACTTGAAGTATCGCATACATTGTGCATTCTAAATTTTGCAGATCATCTTTCGACAAATGAAGAAGATGCACCTCTAACTTATGACGATGTATTTGATCTTAGTCAGTTTGCAAAAGGTAAACAGTTGTCGCACCTTAGATGAATATTGTACACAAACTTCTTTTAAGCCATTAAGGTACATACGGAATAAATCATATGAAATTTATCACTTGATGCTTCCTCTTAGAAGGCGAAATATAATTAATAATGTTTATAGCTATGATTTTGCAGTCTACGTTTATTTATAGGAAATAAATGAATGCATTTTGAATATATATTTTATTTATTTCTTGCAACTTAAACTTCATCAGACAAAGCAGAATTGGAAGAGGATTTCCCAGAAAGTGCACTGCAAACTGACATCAACAACAGCTGCATTGATATAATGATTATTACAGAAGATAGCAAATCAAGAAATGCTGATGAAGTATTGTATCCTGGATCCTCACATGACATATGCTGACATCCAGCAGTTACAAAACGTTCAAACAATCATTCGTTGTTTAATAATGCTATACACATTTTTATAGCTTTGAAATATTCACGATACATTTCTGACTCCTTTCGACCTTTAATTGAGGGTCTGTCCCTACAACTTGATATCATCGACTAGGACCCATCATTATTTAGAAAGTTTGTTCACAATGTTAACAAAATAGTTTTGATTTTCAATATTCTTGAGTGCGATGTAAAACAAGATATAATCAATCAATCATATTATTTGAACGTATTTCATGGCACCCCCACCCCCCATACACACACACACAGAGAGAGAGAGAGAGATCTGTTTAAATGTAAGAAAAATAGTATTTTTTATTTGATAGATACATGTATGACCCCGAAGTAGAATAGAAGTTGTGGATTAATAATTACCAAACGATTAAACACTGTTATTAATTAATCATATATGTAGTGATTTGATATCTTTATATCACAACAGGAAGAGTTGACATGTCGTCTCAACATAGTTTTCATGATATAAACATTTATTTGTGATATTCATTTTTAGGGCTATCCCCAGAATTCTTTAAAAGGAGATGCAAGACAAGATTTTAAGATAGTATAGTGTTTAGAGTCATATACTAGCATTGTTAATAAATGGAATCATAACCAAAAAAAAAAAAAAAATAAAAAAAAAATGTCGATATAAGGTCTTAAAATTCAATATTCTTTAATTGCAATGAAGACAATATTCTTTTTTCAATTTGGAAAAATGGAGAAATAAATGCAAAATTTTGGTAATACCGAATGTGACTTTATAAAAAAAAAATGTTATTTCTAATACAGCAATACCCACACGCACGCACTTGCAAAAAGATGTACACTATTTATCTTCATATTAACTTTCCCCATTAGTCTAGTCTAGGTCACCTAGCCGTTTATCAATACAGCCATGGTCAAACGGCTTGCGTGACCTAGGCTACATTAAGTCCAAAAGGACACGTTTTGAGAGAGAGAGAGAGAGAGAGAGAGAGAGAGATGCATCATCTTTCACATTTTTATTTTCACTCAATATTGTGAGACTTGTTGTTCACTAGATCCCTTTGCATATTTTTTCTAATCAGACTTTGATCAGGCACATTGAATCGAGAATTAGGGGTTACATTTTTAGTGTCAAATCATGTGGTACCATCTGTGAAACATTCTATTATGACAAACATGTGATAGTGTTTATATATGTTTAAATATGTATATATATGTTTAAATATGTATTTATATTTGTGCTATTGCTTGAATAAATATAATTATAAATAAATATAAGAATTTAAATAAATGAAATAGATATATAAGGCACGTTTCCTTTTGAGGATATAAAAAAAATGTTCAGCTGATAACGCTTGAACGTCTGTGTATAAGTAGGACCTCTTGACGTTTTCCAAAAATAATGATATTCAGCTGACGTAACGGGAATTTAACATAAAGGGAATTAATAGTACTGTAGTACGGTTGTAGTCAACATATGGGCAGAGTTGTTTTGGTACTTATACATAGGAATTAATATTGTGAATTTGATGTGTAATTTCACACCATATTTATAGTACAATTTTCTATGGAACCTTGGTAAATTTTACTTTGGAATCCCTTAACCTAGTTGCGCATATCGACAAAGATTCAGCTCAGCTGAATGACTTCTAATTCTCATATGAAATTCAGCCATTTATACGATGTCCGACCAGCTTGAACCGGTGTGGACCAGATATGTTACATACATTGACCTGTCACCGACCAGATAGAATTCGGACATCGGCCGGGCATCCGGCGGGCTATATAAATATCCGCCAGTCGCAGTCACAACAATATAGACCGTGGGCCAGTAACACAATACCTCCCCCCTCTGGGGATTTTTCAAACACTATGATTTTTTGAAAGTGTGGTAAAAATAAAGGTAAACGACGGTTGTTTACATTTCTATGTTGGGCGTTTTCAAGATATGGTCATTTGAATTTATCAATTTTTGGCAAATTCTGTATAACCCTTACTGTGTTCCATACCGCATTACTTATAAATGCAGACGGAACGCAATGGCTTTTAAGAGTTTGCAGAAAGGACATCGATGAGCATTTGGATATAGAGACAGGAAAGTAGCACATTACATGATTGTTGAGATACATTTTTATTCATTTGTGGCCTTGCCATTGACCTTACATTCCCAAACTGTATCTACCCATATAGCATGTATGGCGGGCTAAGTGCTAGTATTGAATAAACTGACGTGTACGATGAATGGTTAATTTATACAAAGTATGACTGTGTATAATCACAATCTTGAATTAGCACTTTAGTAAATATAACTTCCATGTAAAATATTATTACTGGCTCGTTTCCATGTCTTTGGTGTATGGAGGCCATTAATGTATATAATCAACAAAAAGAACGCTCGTGGACTCTTTGGAGCACAAGTGCTAAAATAGGGGAAATATAAATAATTATTTAGCTGTAGAGAATTGGACATATAAAAACAATGAAATAATTCATCAATAATGTATTTGATGAAATATATTCTTATTTATACAAAAGATAATTATTACTGCTATCACGTAAAATTGTATACATTTTTTGTTTTCTGATGACTTATGTTACGTAGATAAAATCAAATGCAATCTTAGTTCGTAAAGAAATCCGTTTGAAAGCTCCTATCAAATTAAAATCAGCATAAAAGATTTGTCGAACATTTAGAACAGATTGTAAAGGATGGTGACATAAAATCTTTCAAGCTTCAGTTTTCAAAAACGTTGAGGCTGAGATTAGAAGGTAAGTCCCAAGGCGAGTAAAGACATGTATTGTTATTTCAGAAACGCACCTTTCCATTGCTGGTGTTATGTCAATTTACACATATTCTATTGATTGAAACTAAATTAAGCATTTAGCAAAGTATAGAGCCTTGTCGAATGAACAACAATCTTCTAAACGTTTAAGAGACGTTCTTTTAACCAGTGTTCACTTGGTGTCTATTCGGTTATTAAACTCTAAAGGACAATGGAGAGAAAACAGAAACTGATAACGTTAAGAAAAACAACATATAAACACACACGTAAGAAATACGCCATAAAAATCTGTCGAGATGAAAAGTGACTATGAATGATAAGTCAAGTTCGGGTATATTTAATAATTGTTGCCAAAGAAAAACTTCTCTAGGTCTGATGACCGACACAAATCGTTAACTGAAGACACAAATCAGAAACTGAAAATCATGGGAGTTCAGAGCATCATGGAAACGCAAAATGTAACTATCCTTGCATGTGATTTTGCAGTTGCTAAAAAGGTGTATACAATATATAAGGCAAAGATAACGAACAGTGATCAATCTCGTAGTCTTAATAGAACACAAAACAAGTGTTGGGCCAACATGGACCACTGGATACACCATAGGTGGGATCAGGTGCCTCAGAGGAGTATAATTTGGAAATTCATAGAAGCACAGCGATGTAATTGTTCGTTTAGGAGTCTTCCATTCTCTATCCTCTGCACTGTAAACCACTGGGGAAAATAATGAGCACGAGTGGACTTTTCACATGTGATTATGAGTCGGAATATATGTACGATATGTAGAAAATGTTATAAGCTCCAACTTCATATATGTACCTAGAATATCAACAACTTATATACATAAACATGAGGATTAGTTCTTTAAAGCAAATAGCATGCTTGCAAAATGCCCATAATATGACTGTTGGAATTTTTTTCTCTATTTCAACAATACTGTATAATATGTATTTTGCCCCTAAACTCGAAGACGTACCCATGCAAATATCAATGCAGACAGTCTGGTTTATAATTAAAGGGTTACACCTATAGATTACTTTTAAGAAAATTATCATTTTCAAAGGTTCATATGATTTATAAGATATGAAAAGGTTCTCCATTTTTCAGTGATTTTTAAAGTAAAACTCATGTCGTAGCCTCCAAACTCATAAACATTCATACATATTTATGTCAAAACAACTAAATATATAATAAGGGGTTACATAAGACTTGTTTGCAAATGATTATGACATATATATTGGATCTGAAAGTTTTTCCAATTTTCGGCGATTATTATTTTCCACAAATTTCAAGTTTTTGCCCAAAACTCAAAAGGTCTCCGTGCAACAATTTTATTTATAATCAAAGGGTCACATACTTTGAGAAAAACATTCATTTCATCGGTCAATATTATCTATGGAGAGCTGAAGGAGTTTTATATTTTTCGATTATTTTTAAAGAAAAAATCCTGTTTAGCCCAAAACTCGTCATGTCCCCAAATATCTATGTCAGACAACTTGTAATATAATTGAATGTTTACATACGTTCACAAAACTTTGTTTGCAAAAGTCAATGGTATCTATATCGGATCTGAGAAGTTTTTCCAATTTGGTGATTATATCCACCAATTTCATGTTTTTGCCCCAAACTAAAAACCGTCAACTGTAGGAATGTCAAACAACCTGATTTATAATGGAGGGACTATGTACTTTCAAATTATCTGTTGGCAAAAGTCAATGACATTTATATCGGTTCTGAGGAGTTTTTCAATTTTCGGTGATTCTTTTCACCATTTCATGTTTTTTGCTCCCAAACCTCAAAACGCCCCACATAGGAATGTCAAACAACCTGATTTATTTCCAAGGGACTATATACTTTCAAATTATACTTGTTTGCAAACGGTCATAGCAATTTATATCGGATCTGAGGAGTTTTTCCAATTTTCGGTGATTTTTTCACCAAATTTCATGTTTTTTGCCCCAAAACCAAAAACATCCCACGTAGGAATGTCAAACAACCTGATTTATATCAAGGGACTATGTACTTTCAAATTGTAATTGTTTGCAAAGTCAATGACATTTATATCGATCGAGGAGTTTTATCCAATTTTCGATGATTATTTTTCACCAATTTCATGTTTTTGCCCCAAAAACTCAAAAACGCCCCCACGTAGGAATGTCAAACAACCTGATTTATAATGAGGGCTTGACTTTCAAAAAATACTTGTTTGCAAAATCCCCAGGGGGTCCCCCATTACCTTTATGGCCCATGGTCTAATATAGCGATTTTCTACACGAGAAACACACATCGTTTCTTGTATCGTAAGATATTGGGCGATATTTTGTGCGATGTCCGGTGAATAGGTAGGTTTTATTACCTAATTGTCTATTTTAATTGTAATTTGGCCATTTTTGACTGTTTTCCTGGAGGTTTTGCTTTTTACGTTCAAGGTGTAACAGTTTGACTGTTACCTTCCGGAAAAGAACTGTTACATGCGCAACGTAAATGCGCAAAACTATCCCATTGTGAACGCAAGAAACGCTTAATTTGACGTAAGTAAAAAGTAAACAGATGCCAACGATTGAATTACTCCTGATTTGTGTTTATTTTTTTTATTGTTGAAATAATTAAAGGGATTTAGTATAACTAGTATTTAGTCTTTTATGAATATTTTAATAAGAAAATATGCATTTGACTTCTTTATAAATAATTAGGTAATAAACAGTTATTCCATGGGTATTTGGGTAAGGTCCAAACCATTGTCCTCGGTATCGGGGATGACGAAGAGAACTGTTGCCTCTCGGCCTGCCGGCCTCAGACAACAGTTCTCTTCGTCATCCCCGATACCTTGGGACATAATTTGGACTGTTTACCAATTATACCCATGGAATAACTGTATATAGCCCGAACATCATAGGAGAATCGATTGTAGAAGATTTTCGGTGGATGTCCTGCCGTTTTTCACTGCCTCACAGGACCCCAAAAATTTCTCTCTGGAAAAATGCGTACGATTACAGACATGGTCTTTGACGGCCTCCGGGCGATGCCATGTATGTAAATGATGCACGACAACTTTTTGACCGGTGTTGTTCCGATGTAAAAAAAAAAAAGAAAAAAAAAAAGAGGCTAAAACCAGCGGTGTACTCCCGATTACCCTCTACACCGGATTTCCGCGTTCTCTGTGACCCAAGCATAATATGACCTTAGACACAAGCTGTCAGATCCTTCTCCAGTGTACGGTCATTGAAGATCTTTTTTAATTTGATTGCGAATGATGTTGCTAATATACAGCCTGTCATATTTTTTATAGTATACATAATTTATTTTTATATACCTCTACTGATTTTTCACTATATAGAGTAATCGATATAATTTGCTGATTCCCTGAAAATCACCGTAAAAAGACTGATTCCTTGCAATATACAGTTATTCATGGTATTTGGGTAACAGTCCAAATTATTGTCCCAAGGTATCGGGGATGGACCAAGAAACTGTTGCCAGAGGCCGACAGGTCGAGGGCAACAGTTATCTTGGTCATCCGATACCGAGGGACATATGGTTTGGACTGTTACCCAAATACCCGTGGAAAATTGTTTTATTACTAATTATTTATAAAGAAGTCAAGTGCATATTTTCTATGAAAATTATTCATAAAAGACTAAAACTAATTAGACTAAATAAATTATGAACCATTAATCTTTAATTATATATTTCAACAACTAAAATATAAGATAACAAATCGTTGACTTCGTGTGTTTACTTTGGTTAAACATTTAAGTTACGTCAAAAGTTACGTGTTGCCTGCGTCACAATAGGACGTTTTTGCGCAGTTCGTTGCGCATGTAACAGTTCTTTATCCGGAAGGTTAACGTCGAACTGTTACACCTTGAACGTAAATACCAAAACCTCCGAGGAAACAGTCAAAAATGACAATTACAATTAAATAGACAATTAGGTAATAATACAGACTATCTCCCTGCAAAAGGTGTGACAGTCTGATGAACTAACACACACCTATTCGGAAAACTTAATAAATTTCTTTCAAGTTAAGGAAAAGTTCCGATACTTTGAATGCAAATAGAGAAGCGTCATAGTTTTTCAGCCAATCATAGATTAGCGTCACGTATTACGCTAACTCTATTGTTCGTACAATGCTTTGTAAACGTTGACGTTGTTAGTAAACATGGCGACAACTGCAACGACAATTTGGTTTTGATGATTTTAAAAGGAAAGTGGAATTGGAAAATCTGTTGACGTGTAAATGCAAGAAACTCGTTTACGCATTGTTGGCTGTGTTAGAAAACTTATAGTTTGCACCCGAGAAAAACATGAATTTATCGAATTTCGAGCGACAGCCAATTGTAAAACCTCTAAGCTTTCTTATTCAAGAGATCTTTAAATGACTGTAACTTTTCCAGACTGTTGGAAGAATTGCTCATGTCCTACCATTGTATAAAAAGGATGATCTCATGTCAAATTATAGACCTGTGTCATTGTTTGAGTTGTGTAGGAAATATGGAACGCATGTTTTCAAAACACGTTTATAACCACTTTTATTTTCATAATAATGTTTTAAAATATCAAGCTGGTTTTTTACCAGGTCATTCCACAGTTTATCAATTAATAGAAACATATGAATACATTTTGAAATTCTTTAGATGAGGGTAATACTGTTGTATGCTTTTTTGTGATCTTTCTAAGGCTTTTGATCGTGTCTGGCACAAAGGCTTACTCTTAAATGAAAACATACGGTATTGGTGGTATCTCCATAACTGGTTTCAAAAGTTACCTTGAAGACAGAACAAACAAAAAGTATTATACAGAGCAACTCTTTCAAGCACAAAACCACTATTTGCTTGGTGTCCCTCAAGGGTCGTATCTAGGACCTTTGCTATTTTTAATATATGTCAATGATATTGCAGAAAAAATGTTATCTTTCTGCAGATTATTTGCAGATGAACAATTCTTTACAGCACACCTGTAGTATTTACAAGCGCTAGAAAACAATTTTAATCATGATTTACAACAGTTAGAAATTTGGTCCCAAAAATGGTTACTGCAATTAATCAAAAAAAAACAAAAGCAATATCTTTTACAACACAAAATAATACAAACGTCCGAATCTATCAATTTCAAACAAAGTTCCTAAGAATTCGTTAACGCATTCATCAACACTTAGGAGTTACTTTCTCTTCAAGATCTAAGTTGGTCCTATTATATAGATAAATACTAGCAAAAGCTAAAAAGAAAATGGGTTTATATGAAAAGGTTAAGTTTAAAATTAGCCGAAAATCTTTATCATTAATGTATACTACATTTGTTAGACCTATTTATGAATATGCATCAGAAGTATGGGGGGATGCAACGAAACTGAATGCAGAAAGTTTAGAAAAAAGTTCAATTAAGTGCTGCTAGAATCGTTACTGGGTTAACATTTATTGGCATAAAAGTCTCTATATTTTGAAACCGGGTGGGAACCTCTTCATATCAGAAGAAAACAGCAAGACTATAAACATTATGTAAAGTAACCGCAACTTAGCTCCTGACTATCTATCTGATATTTTTCCAAGCATAAGATCCCAATCTTCAAATTAATGTAACAAGAATTTCCAAGACTATAGCACACCAAAATGTCGATTACAAATTTATAAAAATTCCTTTGTTCCAAGAGTCATTCAAGAATGGAAACTCTCTACCTTTGGAGACTAGACAATCTGAAACTCTATCAATTTTTTTGTAAAATGGCATCAGTAATTCTAAAAAATCCTCTCCCTTGTTATTTCTCTATTGGGAGAGACGTTTAAATATTATACATACAAGGCTCGACATTACTGCATTCTTAATAAGATTTATTTCGCTGTAATATCATTGGCAGCCCTTTATGCACTTGTGGATCAGTGGAGGATGCTACCATTATTTTCTTTTCATTGTAATAAGTCAGAAATGCCAGATATGAACTATTTAACAAAATATTCAATATTGAAAAAACTGAAAATTGTAAATACACATGTTCTGCTGTGGGGTGACCCTTCTCTCAGTAATGAGGAAAATGAATATCTTTTCTCTCTTATACACATATTTATTAAACAAAGTTGCTGATTTAATCAATAATTCTAATGATGTACATCAATATCAAATACGTATATGTGTGTAGACACCTACATGTATGTATTATATAGAACGTTATTAGATGCATGTCTGACATGTTTGTTTTTTTGTTTTTTGTTTTATACCATGCATTTTATAAAGACAATTGTATTTATGTTATTATTCATATATATAGGGAGAGGGCGGTCTAGTTTAAGAATTGTGCCGATCCCTTTGTAATTTAATTAAATTAAAATATGTTCAAACCAAACAAGCCAACGGATATGAACTAGCTGTTTTCGACGAAAATTTGTTATCTATATTTTCAATTTATATCGGTTAATAAAACAGTTAGCGCACATCACCAGGGCGGATCCAGGAAATTCTGGTTAGGGGGGATGGTTTTTTTTTTCAGAGGCAGGGGGCCCAGTGGGTCAGGGCAGTGGCCTGGTGGGGGTCCAGGGGCAAAGCCCCGAATTTCAGTGATTTTTGGAGTTAAATTTAACCATATTATTAGCCTCATATGTGAAGTTACATCCTCTCCAGGGCCGTACAGGAATTTCCATTGGAGGCATGCACAAGACTAAGGTATAGGATTTAAAGGCTGCTAGTCAGGCCCACAGTGTTGGTCAAGGGTAACCCTGGTAGGGGGTCCAGGGGGCGAAGCCCCGGAAGCTGAATATTTTACATTTTCATTGCGTCTGGGAGGTGTTTTAGGCCCCTAAAGGATCCAGGATGAGCCCTGGTGGGAGTCCACGTGGCGAAGCCCCCGGAAGCTCCCGAATTCAGTGATTTTTGGAGTTAAATTTAACCATATATATGTGAAGTTACATCCTCTCCAGGGCTGTAACCAGGATTTCCATGTGAGGATGCACATAGGATTTAAAGGCTGCTAGTCAGGCCCACAGTTGGTTTAGAATAACCTGGTATGGGTTCCAGGGGGCGAAGCCCCCGGAAAGCTTGAGGAATTTAGCATTTTCATTGCGTCTGAGGGTGTTTTAGGACCCTAGAGAATCCAGGATGGGCCTGGTAGGGGGTCCGGGGCGGAAGCTGCGAGGTTTTATGTATTTTATTGCATTGAGTTTTTTTTTTTTGGGGGGGGGGGGCGTACGCCGGTACGCCTTTCCTTGAATCGCGCCTGATCACTGAGGCAGTTACCAAGATTCCAGTTCCCGAGCCAGAATATAGCACGATTCCAGTTCCCCGAAGCCACCTCGGGAAATAATCCTGGTTTCGGGGAACTGGAATCTTGCTAACTGCCTCAGTGATAGTCGTTTAACTGTTATATATATATTTCTTAATTTCTTATACACAGCAGATATTTTAGAGAGAGAGAGAGAGAGATGAGAGAGAGAGAGAGAGAGAGGAGAGAGAGAGAGAAGAGAGAGAGAGAGAGAGAGAGAGAGAGAGAGAGAGAGAGAGAGAGAGTGTGTGTGGTGTGTGGTTGCATATAGAAAAAACATTTAGAAAATGGTCACAGCGGTTCAGCAAGTGTCAAACATTCATTTTTCTTTACCAATTTTTTATTAAGGCAATATATTTTGTGTTTCATACATGTAAAATGTATTCATTAGCGATATCGCAATATTCACATTCAATGTCTTCTTTATCCATCCCATAATATATATAGTATTTTAGCCAAAGAATAAGAATAGTTTGTATAATTTTCTTTATTAATAATTACCGTGCCTAAACTGGATTCCAAAACTTCATTAAAACCCCACAAGATATATTGCTGGATCTAGTAAAAGTTCCACCAAGCGCCTGTCTTTATTCCTCACCAAAATATTGACAGCTGTAAACAACTTCAGACGTATTGTGTAACTACATATGCCAGAAATGGTATACATCAAATGTTTGCCCAACTCTTGTTTTTGTATTCTATTTGGGACTTACGAGATTGATCAATGTTCGTTATCTTTGCCTTTACATCTTCCTGTCTCGACAATATGCACGTATACAGATGGCAATGAGGTATTGTACAAAGTGTAAATGATACCGTAATTGATAGGCCTTGTAAAAGGAAAAGTGTTCACAAGCTATTTCACACCGTCTACCCCTTTTAGATCCACCATAACTGGTGGGGAAATCGTTGATCCCCAGTCCCGATAATATGCACATCAACAAATGGCAATGAAGCATTGTACAAAGTTTCAAGACTATCTGATAAGCGGTATAGGAGAAGAAGCGTTTACGAGATTTTGTGAGAGACAGACGGACAGAAAGTTCTCTCGCTGGAGGAGGGGATGTATAATTAGTGATGAGTCACCGTGGTTTAGGTAAAATTTAGTGTTTTATATGTATACGTTAACTCTCCATATTTGGTAAGTATATATGTAATATATGTTACTTACGAGATTGATCACTGTTCGTTATCTTTGGCTATATACATGTAATGACGTTTTGCTCCTGTTGAAAGTTTACATCGAAAATTGGTTGATTTGATAGTTATCAGGTTTAGTGATCCTGCCTTCGCTTTTGTAGGAGGTCCGTATTGCCCTACACTCAACTCTCTTAATATACGGCTTTTTAAAAAAATTTTTGGTTTTTTTTGTTTGTTTTGTTTTGTTTTTGTTTTAGTTTTTTATCATGAATACTTCACTGATTTATACTTATATGAGGAAAATTATTTTTACACCAATATATTTTATTTGAAATTGAATCTTACATGTAGTATGATATAAAATGATAAACAAAATTATTAATAATAAACAAACTGAATAAGGAACGACACTGCGAATCAGTCAGGTGGAGGACGTCATGGATGGATTTCGAGGTCCTGAATATCTTCATAATGAGCGTTCGTCTTGTCTGAATGGGGTTCTACTATTTGTTCTGGTTTTGCAATTTTGTACGACAACAGATACATAGCAAAGATGATGAACAACAGTGCAGACACCGCAATTAACAATATCTGTAAAGGAGGAAAACCACTGGAGATGGCTTTGTCAGCTTGATGTTCGGATGGTGAGTTCGTTTCTGTAGTGAATGACTTTGTGCTGCCTTCATCTGTAATTGTTGTCACAAGAAATTCGCTTGCAATTGTTCTCCCAAGAAATTCCCCCAGAGTGGTCAAATCTAAATAAATAATAACAACTGATAATCAAATGTTTAACATGAACATACAAGTATATGCGTTTAGTCCATATACTCTTAACACGATTTTAATAGTATTTTAATAGAAAACTGTAAAGGGATTTAATTTCACGAGGCTTAAATTTCGCGATTTTTACCTTTTAAAATTTCGCGATGGTTTAAATTTCGCGGATAGTAAATATAAGCTGGAATCATATACCCAAATACATTGAACAACACTTCGCGATGGTTTTATTTTCGCGAAAGTTGATATAATCGCTAATATAGCGAAAATAAAACCCACGCGAACATTTCCCCGTTTACAGTATTTCGTTTGCATGATTAGGCAATTCATTGAGGAACAAATGTTGGCGATGTAAAAAGGGGGTTACCGTGTTTCAGAATTTTCCCAGAGCGTTCTCAATTTTTGGCTCCAGAATTGAATATATGAACTTTGCAATAATAACACATTAGGCATTTATGAAGTTGAAAATTCTCGTATAAACGCAGAAATTAATGCATTTTTACGACCCATACAGAAACTGCATTGAAGCTGACGTGATCTAAATTAATATAGTCGTATGTTTGGAACAGTTTATTTTTGCGATTTTAAGTGTCTAAAGTCTGACGTAAAATTCACGTCTTATATTCTTGATATAAATAAGCGAAGTAAACATCGTGTTAAACGTAATCGTAAAACATATATACAAAAACGAGTGTAGGGCAACACGGACCTCCGACAAACGCGAAGACAGGATCAAGTGCCATGGAGGAGTAAGAATCCTCTGCTGACCGGTCACACTCGCCGTGAGCCCGTAGTCGAAACAAAGTAAACGGGATTACCCGTCGTCAAATGTAAAGGCAAA
>CAJDSM010004583.1:0-10429 GCA_903981925.1 Ostrea lurida
AAAAACCCTTCAATTAGGTAATAAATGTATAATGCAACCGTAGGAATTGCAGACTGTAATTTGGTACCTATTACGGATCAAATCGCTAAACTTTCCAACAGCAGAAAATACCAAATACCTATTACAGATATCACATGGTTAACCAAAAATTTGTTCTCTTCTTTGGGTCTCTAAAGCCCAATGCAGCGGGTCAGAAGTTTTTGGACCTTGTCCACAGGGCCTGGAAATCTAACATCAGTGAGGCTGTGGTTCCTGGACAGACGTACAACGTCACAGCGTTCTTAGGAGAATATGTTCTGAATGTCAAACTCAACGGCCAAGTCATACATCAACAGAATTTTACATTAGACTCAGCTGGAAGAGATATAACCGTCTATTTATCAGGTATATATAGCTACATACTCTACTGCAGTGGTCGCGATAGTAAAATGTTAAGGGGGTGGGGGGGAGGGGTAGCGGGGAGTCATGTCAGACCTACGATATCAACATAGACGTATCAATTCGATAGAGATTTTACGGGAAAAGTGGGTTGCAGTTGGTTTTGGGATGGAGGGAGAGTAAAATTAAATAATTACATTCTCTCCTATATGTCTGAAAGCAAAGTAATTCAGCAAGATTTGTACCATTACATATATTTTGCTATTAACCCTTATCACGATACATCACAACTTTAGTTGTTCTGAAAAAATTACCCTCACCGCTAAACGCAACAATAGTTGTTTCCGTAAATGTTGTAGCTGATCACGTATCTATCATAATTGGGGATTTTCAGTTTAAAAAAAAAGCTGTTATTTGACATTCCTCATCAACTCATTATAAGTTTATCTTTTAGCGATGATTGATAGAGAAAATCGAGAGGGAAAAATGAATTGGATAAGAAATTTCTCAATCGTATAAATTTTAATCAGCAGACAGAGATAATCTAATATTAATCATCATAACATGATAAGGGTTAATGCATGCCGGTCAAAAGTTCTGTAGATCTAGAGCTTATTTTTGTGCAAAGCTCACCGACAAGAAATAAAACTTTATCTTATCATGATCGAAGCCTCCTCGCTATGATCGCATATATATTAATGAAATTAAACAAAGGGTGTTAATTTGTGTGTTCTGGCCAGACTTCATTTGTAAAGTGAGATTTTGCAGACACTAGTATCCCTATTCTCATATTGCAGACGACCAACGAAGCGTGCCACGTGTCCAATTGAGTAAGTGCTGTCTATTTTTATTTGTATACTACTTATTGCGAGTTACCTTTATACCAATCAAGAGTTATACTAGTCAAGATTTAAGCTCCCTCTGTACACTAATTAGCGTTAAGTCCCCTCTATTTTCATACGAATCAATATTGTGGTACACAGTCCGTCTCATCTGTGTACGAACTATCTAACGATATGATTAATCTCCTGACCCGCCATCTTGCCAGACGTTTCCTATTGACAGCATGTCTCACGGACATATCTGGAGAGATTTGTCAGGTATTTGCTCGACTATCACTACTATATATTCTGACACCCCCCCCCCCCCTGTGGATCCGTGTTAAAGAGATCCCTCATATGCTCCTTGCTTGTCGTAGAGCACTAAGTGGGCGCCCTTCGCATGAGCCTGGAAAAACCGAGGTCACTATCACAGCAGGTGTGACACGATAATGGATCCGCCCTGATCAAAGGCTATCAGCGCCAGCAAAGGCCTAAATTTTTGCAGCCCTTCACCGGTCAATAGTGACTTCTCCATATCAGGTGAGATGTTAAAGATAATTGATAATCAACAATGTTAAATTAATTATCATTTTCTACTAGCTATGTTGTAGTACAGACACTATTTAGCAGATAAAAATCTATCGATGGTGGGGTCTTTTCCGATGTCGCGCACGTCCCTTACCCATTAATATTCGAATGCCCCCCACCCCCCCGGCACCGCAATGGAACTTCTCCAAATCGAGTGAGATGTTAAACCAATTAGAAATCAACAAAGTAAAAATTCATATCATTCGTACAGACACTATTTGATGCAAGATAAAATCTATGTACGATGGATGACAGGAATGTATAGTAAGTATTAAGCATCATATCAAAATAAGATTTATCTTCCCTTCAAAAAAAACTCTATCCTTCCAAAGTTATTTGGCCCCAAATCTTTTTGGTCACTACATATTGATCCACTTTTATCAGTTTCTTTCATTGTTTCGGGATATTTCCAACATTTCGGTTTGAGCATCAACTGAAGAGACATAATTGTCGAAATGGCGCATCTGCGTGCATTAAGTAAAATTTTTTACCTGTTTATGATTATAGATATTTTACATCAAGTGTTCCATTGGAATGCAAAATAACAATAGTGATCAATCTACGTAAGTTCCAATAGAAACAAAAAACAAGAGTTTACGTGGCAAAAATAAAAAAAATGACGGACCCCTGGGACACAACCAGTGGTGGGGATCAGGTGCCCAGAGGAGTTATCACTTCCCTGTTTGACCGGTTACACCGCCGTGAGCCCATTCTGGATCAGGTAACGGAGCAATTCCGTTTGTCAATCATTTATTAAAAAAATAACGACTTAAACAATTTGCATATGAAGAATACTTCGACTGCATTGACCATGTAGCTTAATGTAAGAGTGTTTTTCATACTTGACAATACATCCCACTTTTTTGTATCTTAAAAGATCTAAAAAAAAAATATTAGAAACAATATATTGTGATTAAAGTTAAACAACAAAAATAACATGTATAGCCGGTAATGAGAAGCTTCATCACGTTTCGAAAATAGGGTCCCCGAAAATATAATCGTGGCATTACAAGTTTTGTAAAATACATTGATAATAAATGCATGGTACGAGAAATCATGAAAAATGTCTTTGATGCTAACATATAGTTTGTTATCAATTTTCATTTTATAGAGTCCTAATTAATTCTGGTGCTTAGTGGCGCGACTTTAGAACTTAATAGTGCATAAAGCATTCTTGTTTCAATTTCTTTCTAAGGGCATGAGTTCCGTACAGGGACGTTGTGTAACGTTCCAAGGGAGACGACCTCTTCTACTTTGGCTAGTCAGTTAATTTATAATCTTTGTTCAACGTTGCCCTTAGTGTAAGTGTGTTTTCCAGATGACGTTCTCGTGATGTTGCACTTTATCCTTTCGAAATGCCTTCTGGACATTAATCCTGTTCTTTGTGTTTACCCTTGGATTGTGTACTTGACCTTCAGTCAACCTCATGGGATTAGATGCGCTTGAACTAAATTGACTTCGATGTTAATCCCTGTAGTACTCTCAGTGCGATTGACTCCCGGTTTAACCTTCAAATCTGGATAGACCCTCGGATTTCAGTATACGATCTGGACAATGTAACAAAAACATTCGATTTGGACTTCTCGTTATCCATCAGGATAGTGGTGTTGTCAAATACCTTCAGTTAATACCTCTGATTAGTTATACTTGACTTTCGGTTTATCTTCTCGATTGTGCACTTGATCTTCGGATAAGATCTCGTCTAGTAGCTATTGCATTTTGACCACCAAATTATCGTCTATAAATCATTTTGTGTAATCTTCTTTTTTGTTGCATGCAGGATAACTCTTGAGACATGTGTTCTTTTTAATTTTGAATATATAAGAATATAAATCAGAAAGCTTTTTTTAAGTATTTTTGGGTACTGCTGTGATGATATTACGTGACACCTTGACCCAACCATTATCATATCACAATATCTTATATTGCACCTCGTTACAGGTCAACAAGTTGTTATATTGTATTTGAATGAGTCACTTTAATCGTGTAGGCTGTCAACCAGATTATAGCGGGGACGTGCTTCAAAGTTTTTAGAAAATAACACATGACGCTTACGCCCGAAACAGACTTCGTTGTGATGGCCATGTACCCAAAACAAATCACCTGACTACTACTCTTAGGTAAATGAACAATTTACATTAAATATAATATTAATAATTATCATATTTGATAGAGAGAGTAGGCACAACAATACAGTCTAATCACGATTTGAGAATTACAGGATAATTTACGGAGATTAAACATAAAATATCACATTCATAACTCAATACACTAATTTTAATAAACTATTCTGACAACATGCGTAACCAATTTTAAGTCGCGATGAGATGAAAATTATGTAAAGGTTGCGTGAAAGCTCATTATCAGCTAATGTGTACTCGAAGCGAAACATGTGCCCTACTGCTCTTGTATCTGTTTATATTAACCATCGAGGCTCTCAATATTAAGTTTCGTCTGAATATGAAATTTGTTATACCTCGAAAATGTACGTCGATACTATTAATTAGACCTCCCTTATAGATAGCAAATATCATGGCAATACGTTTGAATTTATTACAACTGTGATTTATATTAAGGAAATCAAAATATATAAGACGGTAAAAATGTGAACCCAACGAATATCTGTCTCCGGTGTCAACATATATAAACAACAAGCGAGGAAAAATGCCCTCAAAGGACATGTGTCTACAAGTGGAAGTTCATAAGAATGGAAAGAGGATTGAAGACGTCATAAGAACACCGATTTCCTTAGTAAATGAGAAGATAAGAATTCAGGAAAATTCACGCGAAATGTTGTATAGTAAATGCTCATAGTAATTTGACGTATTATCATGAACGAAATGCAAAAATATCTTTATATTAATTCATCTACACAGTGATATATCTTTATGATATGTTGTTAAATACGTAATAACTATTTTCAACAGAGAAAAAGGATCATGTGCTTATAACATCGAAAAACAGATAATACAAGTACTGCGCATGCCTACTATCTCTGGCGACTTTGTTGTTTTTATCATAAATAATTAGAAATAATGCTTGTTTGTGTAATCTTTTGCTTTTCAATGTTGTAATTACGAACGGAAGACGAACTTTATTAGAGCATACATAGAAAATAAAAATCTCGGAAAAGATTTAATTTTTTCTGTTAAATGATCTAGATATGCTCACTTTAAGATTCCTGACGCTGTTAGATTTGTTTACAAATTCACTTAAAAGGTGTACCATTTTTTTTATCTCTATCGAATGTAAAAAACTCTATTTTTCGAAGGTTTGTAACGGACACTTGAAAATGAGAATTTCAGTCTTTGATACTATTAGTATAGCATTACACCTAACGACCATTTATAATTTTTACTGTCTCGGGATCGGATTGTCCAAAGTTGAATGCCTCCAGTAGCGATTGATGCGCGTTCATAACTCACTTCCGTTACAAGCATACTAGTCAGTAAGGCCGAAATAAAAACTTTCATCGGAGAATGAAAATATTATTATTACACAGTTCAGTTTTGGGAACGTAAACGGAGTCTCCAGGGTGATGGAAATCGGAAATCTCTATTGGGCTTGCAGCCTCGGCCCCAAATACGATGTCCATTCTCACTACCCGATGCAGTGACTCCATTACGTCCAATACTCTGACTGGTGTAAAACTAAATAATACAGTAATAGAAAAATTGATCCCCGGGAGCAAATAACAACGTAATGGATGGTGTTTACATAAAACATAATTACAAGTTATTAGCTAGCGCAGTAACAATATCACGATAGCAATCTCGTTGTCTGAAACTTTAACCCCCGAAGAAAGAGATAAGATTATTAAAATACATCTAGCGTAGAAGAAAAATTACCAGATCTTATTCTAGCAGAAGCAATCAGATTAGAGGAGGGAATAACCACTCCACATTAATGACGGAAAAACGTTTTCCTGAAAATTAAATCTTTCAAGCTCTACAACCAAGTGGAGTCCACAATTATTTCTTCAGATATGCTACTCAACCCCACACAAATATTACCAAAGTTGAGATCCAGGCCGGGCACAGGGAGCGCGTCGCCCTCCCGTTTGATTGGGAGGGGGGGTTACTGTTGCGTAAGATCTTTGATGATAATACGCATATATATACACTAGTTGTAGTGGAACATGCAACTGATTTACCAGTTTTGTATTTTATTAATCATACTTCACGCTACCAAAAAACATAGGGTATTGTTTTTGGGAGCATCAGAACAAATCCCCAGACCCCAGGAAATCAATTACTGCGCTGGACAAGACACCCCCGTTCTGAAATTCCTGAGACCGCCACTGTATCACCCAGAGCATAATGTCGGCATCACATGCTTTGCATTACCGATCCAATCATCTGTCCACGAAACTGATTTATAAGTGTAAGCAGCTCCTCACATCAAAATTATAAAGATGAGGTCTGGTCCCGCGACAGTCACAGTTCTAGTTATAGGGGAAGATAATCAAAGAAATAACGATGTGCTTGAAGACCGGGGATATTATCAGTGTGCTGATAAGCGGTGGGGAAAGCTCGGTGTATTCTTGTAGATGTGGGAGCATCTTCATTTGACATTCAAATAACTAGAAGAGCAGAGACATATAATCTTTGGGCCTACAGGATTTCGATGATATTATGTGTGATATGTGATATTAATTCTGAGGGGTGAGTATGATATAATTTCTGTACCGTGTGAAATTTTATAAAGTATCCAATGAATTCAATATAATATTTTTTTCTTAATAGATTTTGCTTAATTATTTTTAACGTTTTACAATTAATTAATTAATTGTTCTGTTTATAATCAAGATATTTTTATTATGAAATTATAAAATGGATGAGTACGGTGTGATCCTTGTAGTCACAGGACATAAGCAACCTCCCGTAATAATCCACAGAATTCTACAGAAATCTGACCTTGACCTTCGTGCCATGTTGAACGGAAGGATACTTTTCGGTCGAAATAAAGAGTGTGCTTATCAGCTGTAGTAGTGCCGGAATATTCTTGCCTTGAAAAAATTAAATGGAGTATCATAGAACACCACTGTCTTACAGCAGCTGTATTAAAAGTCCGCGTTCACCAAATTACGTAGAATTAAACCAGCGATAATAAGCTTTATTTAAAGAATAAATCGTACCGAGGTCAGAATAAGATTTTATAAATCGATACCCCCAAACATGCTTCAGCGTCTCGTATGGGCATGAGATTTTGAATCTGGTGACGTAGATTTGGTTAATTATCAATTTATCGTGTCTCTGAAAATATAAAGGTCACGAGCAACACACGAATTCAAAATATTTGAACTATTTGAAAGTAATCATTATTTGTCATTGAACTTTGAATTGTCAGATTCTACGTTCAAAAACGGTTGAACTATGCTGCGTTCTACGTTTAGATAGAGTCCGATTGTGCAGCCATGTTTGCATTCCACGTCATTAATTGCTGAGTTTTTTGCTTTTTACGTTCACGGTATGTGTGCGTTCCAGCTCATTGAATGAATGGAATGTTTGGTTAGGAATGTAGTTTGTTTTCACGTCACTGGAGCGCCCAAAATATATTTTATATTATAAGTCAACAAGTTTTCTAGATCGACCATACTCTCCGAGAAAACATTAAACGTTAATTGTCCTGGCTTTCCCTCGTAACGGAACGCCAAATAATCTCTTTTCTACGGTCACTGACCGTGGATGATCCACTGCCCGTCTCAGACACAATTTCGTGACGGTGATCCCTCCCTGTCCCGGAGTCTTAGCCTCGGTTTCACTATCATCCTGATCTTTTATAACTAAGGTCCATAACTGTCCTCCGAGTATCCCCAGGTTCCGAATCATCGCTGTCTTAAAGCGACTGAGCCGGTGTCACTCACAATAAATGACTGGATTCGGCTATGTAATGCACGTGCTTTCATTACACTTCCAGTATTATGCACATAAACTATAATCCCAGTGCTAACACCACGATGATAACGATGATACAGGTAATGGAACAGCATCGGTACATCTGAAGTCAACCCCAATCCATGTATCAGAATGCTTCAAACAAAATAAACTTAACAATTATCAATTCAGAACAGAAATTTGATTTTCTAAATGTGACTAGGACTAATTTAGCGGCATGTTCACTCCCTTTTTGTCCCGTCAAAAGCATGCCCCTGTTGATTAGAGATGTAGTCTTTTGCCAATATCGCTAAAATACAATCTCGCAGTAAAATCATACCGTTACAGTAATTTGAGGGTTTCTTATACTTCTATTTAAATTTTGAGGTGTGTTTTTTTCATTAAATTCATTATATCATTCCTGCTTTCTCTACGTCCAGAAGAAGATCTTTATATTTCGGAAAATAAATATATTATAAATATAACATAACCGAGCAGTGTGCAGATATAAAACAAGAAATGAGCGGCAGCCACAACCGTGCCGTGGTTTTCGTTATCAAGGTAACGGTTACATAATAAACCATCGGTGACATTTTCATGAGGTCATCAAACATGAAGGAGGAGAGGAACGAGAGAGAAGAGACGAGAGAGAGAAGAGAGAGAGATGAGAGAGAGAGAGAGAGAGAGAGACGAGAGAGAGAGAGATTCTAAAGTTATACACCAACAGCCTATATTCTTCAAATTTAATTTTATCTATTCAAATACTCTTCAACCCTTTTTGAAATCACACATTTCATAAATTATTAGTTTGTTTTCCAGCAAAATTTCGCTTGCCTGTTTTGACATTATCGTAATTCAGCCATTAACATACAATTGTAAAGCTAAACTTCATTTAATTTACTTTATGCCGTATAATGTACAGCACTATAGTTACAGCCCAGCAATTATTTCGTTCTTTATCATTTTTTTTTTTAGTAAAGGAAAGAGAATTCGATGCTAATTGCGCCTGATTATTGAAAAAAAAAAAAAATCAAAAATCTTATTTGTAAATTACAGATAGTTATACTATTTTTGTGGGAAGAAACATCTTAAAGTTCATAACAACTATATATAGAGTCATAGCCAGTAGCATGCCACAGCGCTTCATAAACTAATGAAAAAATAAAAAAAAACTGACAACAAATTATAACAAAATATAAACAAAAATCAAGCGAGGAGGGGATATTGAATATTTATTCAGTCTAGACAAATCATATATCCCCCGAGGGCCCAACGCCTCAAGTTGTAGTCTCTTGCACGTGACTTTCTAGACACCAATCACGATACGCGCAGCTTGGTTTAGGAATTTATAGAAACCCCAAATAATATGGTGCAAGGCCATGTTGAACGATAGAGAGTACATGAGTGAGGCGTATCCCATGACCGCATTCCTATTTATGAATTTTGATGAATAAAGGCTAATATA
Organism: Ostrea lurida; assembly: GCA_903981925.1. Taxonomy (NCBI): domain Eukaryota; kingdom Metazoa; phylum Mollusca; class Bivalvia; order Ostreida; family Ostreidae; genus Ostrea; species Ostrea lurida. The sequence continues at coordinate 9,129 of CAJDSM010004583.1, forward strand.
CGCCGTCTAAATTATGCGCTTCATGGGCTGTGCCCGCCCTATGCCGTCCCATGAATTAAAAATGACTTCTTCAGATACTATATATTGAAGATTCGATCGATTCTGTGTCAAGACTCGCCACAGGGACTGTATGACGGGCGACGATGTCTGACTGAAGTCAAACTGCTATGTCTTATATAAAGAAACAGTTTTTAAAAAGTTTCAAATTATTTTCTAGCACTTTGCGTGTTACCAGCAATCAAACAGTATATACCCACCATATGTAGATATTCGTGCTTTTCTGCAGCACGATACCGCTTTCCGATGTTCAGCGCCCATTTTCGTTCAAATCGCACTGCGACCCGACATCGACCGTGAGCTAAAGCTGATAATGAAAAATGAGATATAACATGTCATAAAACACATGCAAAAGTAGTGCTTACATTAAGTAGTACAGAGATCAGAAACATCTGCGAGTGATTAGCCTGTGCCACTGTCTGTCTCATTCAATGTGATGCTAGAATGACAGACACGTCTGTAGTGGATGCCCTACCGCCGGCTGCGTTAACCGTCCGGTGTACTGACTGTATCGCGGTATATTGGGTCGACTATTCGGTCGTACCGAACTTACCGAAACAATTATACGCCCTTCGTGAGTTAGGCTAGGTGAACCGTTTGCAGTTCATTTTCTCATGCTATTTTCGAAAAGTCAATTTATTACATTTTTCAGCAGTGAAATATTGAACTTTATACGTGAAAAAATAACAAAAGTGTTAGTTTCACAGTGAGAAATAAACAATTTCCTGGTCTACTTTCCGCAACTATCTATCCGCCAATATAATGATAACCTTTAAATTTTACGTATATCTGCAATACATTGTTCATGGCGATTTTCTTATTTGAACTTCCCAAAAATAATTGATTTTCACTTTTAAAGGATTGTTGGATCCACCTATCGAACATAAAGTACATGTACGTCAGTCGTTACGTAATCGTGCTTGTCAAATTCATTACGCCACCGTCACAAAGTTCTACAAAAAAACTCTGGGAAAAGTTATATATTTGTACCTCATTACAATTTTTAAAGTAGCAAAGTCTTTAAAAAACAAAAAACACAAATGAAGTGGTAAATTAACATATGTCTGTAGCTGTCAGATGACAAACTCTATTTAAATATTCAATACTTTCCAATATCCCAAGAATTTGATTGGAATTAACTATAGGTGTTGCAGCGGTGAATTATCACAGCATACCTGGTTGATAAAAATCAATGTAGGCCCAACCTTCATCAGAAGTCAATATTTAATGTGTTATTTTACTTA
>CAJDSM010004584.1:0-17105 GCA_903981925.1 Ostrea lurida
TTCCGGAGAGCTACAATTTTGCAGCTAATCAAGGGGTATCAAGGAAATTGAAGACATTGAGCTGAATTCCTGTGTAAATAATTACTAAATGTGATAGTTCGCACCATTTAGATTGTTGTTTTATGATTGTTTTATTTATTTTTTTTACAGTTAACTTGTGACAATGGCAAACATCGACTCCCAAACAGCAGACCTCCTCAAGTTTGGCCCCTTGGGTAAAATGAACATGGCCTATAAGGAACAAGTGACGCCTCACAAGATTTCCCTGTTGGTTCTCATCTTTGAATACTGTGAACTGAAAAAGAAACAGTGTCAGCCATTTATATTTGGACAGAATGTTCTGGACCCAGAGGAGAGAATCTCCGAAAGCGAGAAACGTGACTTCATGACACTGATTTTGAAACTCCTCCAGAGTCCGGACCTGTCTCTGAGAGATTTATTGGATCAAATCCAGTGCATCCTCAAACCCAAAATATTTGATGAATTTATGGACAGACTGAAAGAATTCTATGAGGAAGATATCCTGCCTTTGACGGATTTTTTCCAGGAGCTGTCCAGGGTATTGTCGGAACCCATTGCTCCGGAAATGCCCGTCATCAGCACCAGCAGTGTGTTGGGGCTGTTCTTCCGTCGAATGATCCTCATGTTTGATTCGTTATCGTTTAGTCAGGTGACCACTCTGTATAATCAGTTCAAACATTACTATGAAGAAGTTCATGCTCCTCCACATCAGATCGATGAGAGTGAGAACTTTGGTGGTTCTCTAATGGATTCCATCACCAAGGAAACGGAGCGATTGACTTGCAGTGCTCTGGGAAGAGAGTCGAGTCATTTTGGACCAGGGCCGATGAAACCCGAGAGTGGGGGATACTTTTCGCACAAACAAGCAGAGTACTTTATATCCAGACAGGGGTTTCTCTTACAACACAATGAGAAAGAGGCCATGAGTCCAAAGGAACTGCAAACTCAGATCTCCAGTATGTTACAGTCAAATCCTGCTTTAGCGGAGGCCCACTTCCTCAGCTTCATGAACAATCTCCGAGTGAAAGAATACTGCAATGCAATACACAATCTCTTCCATTGTTTTGATAGAAACACTAACTATTCAGATGACATCACCAATAAAACAGTGGAGGAGGACGTCAGTCGCAGATATGCATCGCTGAATTTGGCGGGACTCCACTTCCGATTCGGCCACAAGGAGGAAGCCCTGACGGCTCTACAGGAAGCAATCCGCATGGCCCAGGAGACGAATGACCACGTCTGTTTACAGCATGCCCTCAGCTGGCTTCACCGAATAGAAGACTCGGGGAACGCCAGAACGGCCAATCTGATAGCCAGATCCGTCGACAAAAGCGAGGAATTATCGCTTCCCAATATAACGTCTCTGAGTGTCCAAGCTCTGGCGAGACATAACGCCTTCTCCACGGCCAAACCATCCAGCGTGATAGAATACACACTAAAGAGCGACATTCTGAACTGCCAGCACTCCCAGCCACATTTTATGTGTGTAAGCTACGCTCAGAAATCAGCACTATGGCATATGTATGGGAAGAGGGAGAGCTCGTCCATGTGTAGCCAGCTGGTTCTGAATTTGGACACCTCGGAAGGAGGTATTTACCACAATGGGGAGTCCGTGTGCCTGGCCCTGTGCAATCTAGCCAGGATATTCGCAGATGAGGGAAACTACATGTTAGCTTTGGAGGTTATCAACAATGCCAAGCAGCGATTCCCCCCTCAAACCCAGCATGCTCACTTGTGGATGACATACGAACAGGAAATCATGTTTGATCGATCACTATTAAGTCACAGGGATGAACTTGCCTCTCAAGCCCTCTCGGGTTTGCAAGCCTTGGATGAAGATGAATACAAACTAAAATCAGGGATATTCAAAATGGAGAAGGGAGATGTGAGCACCTCACAGACAATATTGAGAAATCTGAAAGAGCAGGTTGAGGCGAACTTGCACAAGTACAGTCCTGAGTTTCCGTGCAGGGTGATGCTGGCTATGGCTGATCTGTACATACAGACAGGTAACCACGTATCCGCCACATCCCAGATTTTAGAATGCATCACCAGCGCTGAGGAGCATCACTTGGACTACACGCATTCCTTGGCGGCTGTGTACTTGGCGTTTGTACAGCTACTTATGGACTTGCCAAAAAAAGCACTAACACTGTTGGACCAGCACATGGTGACCGTGCTGTCCCACGGGAACTGTTTAGATCGGGCTCGGACGCTGTACTGTTACGCCAGGTGCGCCGTGGCAGCCGGCAGTAAACAGTCAGAAACGGACAGAAAGTCCACGCTTTTGCTGGCGGTCAAGCTGGTGATGAATGTGATCGAGTTATTTAAGAAGTTGGAGGCCCACATGAGAGTGAAGGATGCAACGTACTACCTGGCCAGACTGTACAATGAGCTGGGGTATGTGTCGGAACGCAATAAGTGTGCTTACGATTTCAGACAGCTGGATTCCCTGTTTCCAACCTACAGTCAGGCCGCCGTGTTACGGTTATGACGTAGGGACAAGTGTTATAATACATCTCGTATGAAATTTAATGTGTGTACATACTTATTTCAGTGGTGTTCATATTTTTGTTCATTTGGCGCATTCATTCTAAATACCAGTGCCAAAAGTTAGATAATTTATTTCATAATCGGTCCAAATTGTCGTGGACCCTTCGTGACCTACAAGATCCACGAAGTTTTGAATACGCAGGTATGAGGGCCCATACATTGTTCTAATGATGCTGTTCATTTGTTGAGATTAAATTATTCTAGATAGCTTTGTCTTCTTTCTTACTGTTAATTGTAATGCAGGCATGTGTAGCTGCATATATGCGCAAAATAAAGGCAAAGATAACGAAAGGTGATCAATCAAGCAAGTACCAAACAAAATACAAATCAAGAGTTTTGTAAACACGGACCCCTGGACACACAAGTGCCTAGGAGGAAGCATCTCCTGTTGACCGGTCACACCCACCGTGAGCCCGTTGTTTTGATTAGGTAAACGGAGTAATCCGTAGTCAAAATCGTATGAAAAACGGTTTGACAACTGTCATGAAATAAAACGCTTCATTCATATGCCCATTTGACCCAATGGCAGGCCATACTGGCAAACTAGATCGTTATATAGACCATAGAGTTTGCGAAATGCTGCTTTCAAGCGCGACTGTTGAACCCACAACTTGTTTGTAAATGTGAGTATCTTGCCTCGATTAGTTGATAGATCTACACAGCGAATGCAAGTGATGGGATATTTTGCTACTTAAAAGATATGGGAAGTTGGCGATGGAGAAGCTGAAATCGTTCCGTTTGTTATAAAGTTGAGTTGTTTGCCGTTAAATAGTGTTTACGATATGGAAGATTTTTAGTCCCCTACCGACGAAGTCGAAGGGGACTTTAGGTTTGCGCTCCGTCCGTCTGTCTGTCAGTCCGGTAAATCAGTTTTCCGCACTTTTTTTTTCTCGCTGCTTGCAGATATTCATTTGATATTTGGTACATTGCTTTTCCATACCAAGTTAGTGTACAAATCAAGTTCCGAGTTTCTGGTTTCGATCGATCCTATTTCACTGATTTATGGCCCTTGGACTTCGAAATTTCATAAATATCAGTTTTCGCCTTTTTTCCTCACTGCTTGCAAATATTCATTTGCTATTTGGTAACTTGCTTTTGCCATACCAAGTTACAGATCAAGTTTCGAGTTTGGTTTCGATCGATTCATTTTTCACTGAATTATGGTCCTTGTCCATCCTGGCTTTGAGCCTACATAATGCAATTAGAATATTGTTGCAGTCCAATAATTTTTGTAATCGATAGGGACTATGTATTGCTATGCATACTCTCAGAATGCTTGTTTGGTATGTTTTATTTCTAGTTTGCTTCAGAAAATGATTTTGCCAATTCTTATAGTTTGGGAATTGACAAGAAATCCTAATTCTATGCACACAGCACTGTTGATTTTGTTGGTAAAATCAACTTGAGGAGTGTTCAGGAGCTCAAAGCGGCCACCAGCTCCCACTGTACTTTAATTGCGTACACTTCATAATGGATTTGAACATTCAATCTGATAAGCACGCATCAATGTGGTGGAATTATTGCTCGCAAAATTTAAATTTTAAGCTTTACGCAAATTATTTAATTACAGTAAAATATCTGTATCTCGAAGGTGGTTTATCTCGAATACTCCTCTTATGTCGACTGTCGGTCCCGGCCGTTTTCCCTAAATAAAAGATGTGAAAAACTCCTGATGTCTCGGAACACGTTAGTCTCGAATACCCCGTATTTTCAAGGTCCCATGCCCTATTTCACCTGGTTTATCTCGAAGTGCGGTCGATAAGTGAAGCAAGCATACACATTTGCGCGATCATTTTAATTTTGAAACACTTTGTGAATTCGATGGGATGTTAATAACGAAAATATTTGTCTTTGAAATTCCATAATATTGATTTATCAACTTGTATTGAACTATAAGCTAGAGACGACAACGGGTTGTTGTTTATAAAGTAAAAAATCCATATGATGCATCAAATATCCTCCGTTCAAAAAAAAAAAAAAAATTCAAGATCGGTTTCAGATATCTCGAATCCCCGAATATCTCGGAAGTTTTTTTCGAAGTCCCTCCGAGTTCGAGATAGAGGTATTTTACTGTAATTATCTGTTTTATTCAGTTGAAGATCATTTCTTCAGGATCGAGAATGTTAATATATTTGAAGATCTATTGAATTGTTGCGCGCATGAAATGAATATGACGATTAAAGATATCTTATGTTATTTTAGTTTGTTAATTTGGCTCTCCATGACTTTCTGGTACCGAAAAACTGCCCCTTTCCAACTTTTTATTTCAAAATAAGTGCATGCAGCACTCTTGCTTTATAACGACTAACGAGGTCATTTTCGGAACGTACATGGAGCATAAATGAATTTTTGAAGGTTTGTTTGGACACAAGGCTAGTAGGAAAAATATGTTTTTAGGAGACCGCGATTCAAGAATACAACTTGACAATACAAGACCTCAACTGTTCGTGCGCGTGCGCTTTTTTTTTTTTTTTTTTCAGTGGTGCGCCGTAAATCGAAGGTTTTTATTAGGGTGGGTCTGTAGCATTCTGATCTGTCCCAATATTTTTACAGAGACTGAGAGAACTACAATACTAGTTCTGCAGCTTTTATGATTGAACATTAGATAGGCCTATCGTATAGATATATGCAGAATCCTAACCAGAAGAACAATCGTCTCTTAGATCTAAGAGTATCTATACTTTAGAAATCTATTTCATGATAGTTTTTTGTAATTTGGCTCTGGTGTTATTTTATAACACACAAACATAACTCTTTTTTTCCCCATAAATCATGAATCTATATCCTGTGGAATTTTCAAGAGGGAGGGTTCAAATGAAGAAAGTCCGGAAATCTTTAAGTTATACGGTTTCTTTCCCAGTTATAGAGTAACCGGAAGTGGATCATTGACAACAAAAAACCTGTCAAAATAAAGCATGCTCTTTGTCGTATAAATAACTAGATACTGATTGATTGACTCAGAATGGCGGAAGATATAGATGATTTACTAGAAGAGGTTGAGTCAAAATTTCTGACGAAGGACAATAAAAAGACGAAATCTAAGAGTAATCGAAAAGAGAAAAGGTAGGTCCGCGAATGTAAATATGATCTTAATTCTTATAGATCTAGTTCGTAACTTGTGTAAAATAAATGTCACTGTTGTATTATACATTATATGATTAATAATTTTATGCTACTAACTCAAAAACCATCCAGTCTTTTCTTTCTATTTTTCAGAGATAATGATTATGATATCGATGATTTATTAGATGATATACAAGTAGAGCCTGTTCCAAAGGTAAGATGCAAACATTCTGTGATTCTGTGATTAGGCTACATTTAGTGTTTCAAATATTCTCATGGTCCAAGAAAGGAGCAGAATTTATATATATTTCTTACTACAATCAGTTATTAAAGCGATAGTGCCATTTATAGTCTAAGTGAAGTAATTTAAGTTATGCCCACATTCTTTAGTCTAATTAATTCAAGAACAGAATACATCATGTAATTGTTTTCCAAATTTCTTTATTCTGAAGCAGTAGATCGATAGCCTGTAAGCAGGTACTCTAGCTGCCAGGTAATTAACATGATATTGTAGTCACATGATGTATATATAGGAAAGAGGAAAAAATATGTGGCGGGACCCTGCCCCAATAAGTTAGAGCCTCGGTTAACGTACCTTATATACCTCGGCGCCAAGTTAAAAGTACCTCGCCGTGAACCTCTAGCATGCTGGAGTACAGGGGCCCCTGCTGTACTAGTCAGGACTGAGGTGCTCTAACCGCTTAGCTATCCAGGTCGATATCCACGGTCCGTTCAGCCTACTTACATTCTTCTCTGAGACTCCTTAATTTGTCTTCACCCTCGTAGACACACAACCCAGGATCTTTTTGCCCCTGACAGGACTTTCATTTGCAAGTCCAGAGGTGGTCAACGGCACCAAATGTAACAGAAAGGGAGAAAATGCAATGGTCCAGACCAGGGTTCGAACCCTTGCCCCTTAAATTTCCAGACAGGTGCTAGAAGTACCAACCGAGCTATCTGGCCACCAGTGATCAAACCTGGCTGACCGCTACCATATATATTACCAGAGTACCCTGGTATCAATCCATTGCTTCAGTTTGTGATGCTATTTATAATGGTAGGGTGTTAGTGATTTGTTAGGATTGATAACAAGGACTTTAGTGATCCATTGATATATATTGTGAATACTTTATATGGATTGGAAGCAGTCTGGTTCAGATAATACATGTATGTTTTTGATTTGAATAATTTCGTTAATGATTTTTTTTGGTTATGATTTTCATATTGTACTGTTGCTGATTTGTGTGGATTGTTAGCAGGGTTCTGTTCCAAGTGTTCCCAATGGTACAGCATCAGATCTACGTCCAGCTTCAGGTAGAAAGTGAGTATAAAACCTGTACACTATTGTTATTTAGTTCTGAGGGACATATTTTTAGCGGCAATCATCATAACTGAGCTGGCCCAGTTACGATAATTTCTGTACACTGCACTGGTATAATAATGTGCTTGTCTTCAGAATGGACACAGAATTTCAAAATGCAAGTTTCATTTAAGTTGGTTGGCCATGACAACTAGATAATCTCTGTTAACTTTTGGATCAAAAGGTCATGTGACTTTGTAAGATGTATTATACAACTATTGAAATTTTCTTGGTCAGTACAATGCTTTAACAACCTTAAAGCTGTAAATGTTCACCAAGCTTTGAGGATGGAGTGAATATCTATGGTAGCTTAAGCTAAAGGATCAAGAAAATGTCAGTATATATATTGCATGGTTACATAAAAACTTGTGAAAGATATTGGTCAGTCATCTTTGTTTACAGCTTATGTGAAAGACCTCAGAGATGCGAGTTTTCATTGCACAACCAAAAAATAACCAATCATATCACTTTGAGAATTCTCAATTTATTTTTGGTCTAATTTAAAAAGAAAAGAAAAAATCAAATGTTATAATTTCTGTGTTGAAGGCAAATGGAAGTAAATTTTCTAGTTAGTTGGATCTCGCTCTGGACAGTTATAAAGTGCAGAATTATTAATCATATTATTAACAAATGGAGATAAATGAGAAGCTATAAACACTTGGAACACAAGTTTCTGATAACCAGACCTATGTTGTACCCAGAACCAAAGTACAAGTAGTGGAGAAAGATTTGAAAATTACAATGGGAAGGAAAGTCAATAAGATGAAAGATGTGTATGACCAAGGTCAACAAAAAATCTTTTTTGTCCAGATCCAAATTAGAAGTCATGCATCTTAAGTTTCCAGATTTTTTCCACATTTAAGATATTGGAAATATATGGACGGGAGTATTGCGACTTATCCACTCGCAGCGGATAGCATCGTTGCTCTGTGTGTGTGCATGTCTGGAACTTTGTGAACAAGCAAAGGCAGTCATCAGAGGATCATCAAACCTTCCATAAATGTTGCCCATTGAGAGAAGATGAACCCAATTGATTTTCAAGGTCAAAGGTCAAGGTCACTTAAAAATCTTATGAACATGATAGAAGACACAAATTTCCTCAGAGAATCATCAGACTTTCCAGAAATGTTGCCCATGGAGAGAGGATGAACTGTATTGATTTTCAAGGTCAAAATTGACTATTGCCTGAAAATCTTGTGTACAAGATAAAAGACACAATTTTGCCCATGGAGAGAGGATGAACAAGGTCAGGGGTCCAAGATTGTTTATTGCTAAAAATCTTGTGCACAAGATAGAAGACAAAGCATATTCCTCTTTAACAAATATTGCCCTTGGGGAGAGGATGAGCACTACTGATTTTCAAGGGTCAAAGGTCAAGGTCGCTATTGACTATTGCCCAAAAATTTTGTGTTGCGAACCCAAGATGCTAAGCTTGCATTGCTTTGTTGTAATGGGGAGACATTTTATACTCATAATTGTTGATTATAATAAATCAGAGGATATTTCATGACCCAGAACCAACATGACTAAGATAATTTTAACATGTCAAGATCACTGGTTAATAAAGGTTATAAACTTTGAGCCCTATCTTTGATGCTCACATTGGGTACAGATCAATTTACAAGATAGTGTGTCATAAATCTTGTATTAAAGTTTAACTAAAATTGTCTCTAGGAAGCTAAAATATACAGTCCCTGAAACGTTCTACTTTACCATTTTTCCGTGCGGTCACCGTGCGTTCAATCATTTTCATTTATTGTTCAGCGTGCATTCTCTGTGCGGTCACTGTTCGCTCTGCGTGCGGTCACCGTGCGTGTGGTAAAGTAGAACGTTTCAGGGACTGTATCTCAGTTTGGATTATAGATGAGGGGATGTTAATCAAAGTACCATTAGGTACATAATTATGTAATTTGATTTTATTTGTGACTGTACATTGCCTTCAAAAGCAAATACCCCCCCCCCCCTCCCCCATGCATTGATTGATTGATTTGCTGTATTTGCAGATGCTTTCCAGTGTACATAGGAGGAGCTATGTGTTCTCAGGGCATGGCTAATTCTGTTAACCAGAGGTAATGATCTCATATATACCCTGAAAGATAATGTCATTGATTACTGTTGATAAACAAACTGAATATACCCATGAAATCCTTCATCATATTGATTCAAATCCGTAAATTTGCGTATTGCAATCATAAGAATTTATCTCACTTTTGGTTTGTTATATCAACACTTGGCGACTCATCTTTGCTAGCCACAAAGGTTACCGTAATGAAGTGGACAGAAAACCCTGGGCTATCGAAGGTATCAAAGACTTAATTATATACATTTAATTTTCTGATTGTCAATTCATGGCTTTCTGTGTGTATATCTTGCAGGTCATGTGACAAGCTGCGGTGTACATCATGTGACTTCAAAGTGTGTTCATTTGATAATTATGAGTGGCACAAGGACACTGACTATCTGTTTCTCAGGAATAACGCCCCAGACTATCACAGACTAAAGACTAATCTGGTTCCCAAAAGAGGTATTAAGACAGCATTTATTGTTGTCTGATTTAACAAGTGGAAAGATTAGTTAAATAATTCTTCAGAACTATTTTAACAGGATTATTAAAACGTCACAAAGGCAAACAAAACATCAATTCAATATGGTGTAGATATAGCACTATAGAGTGTTTAAGTTTACTCCAGGTCAACATCATACATTTAACCAGTATTAAAGTATCATAAATTATTTTAAGATACACCTTTATATATAATTATTTGGAACACTGTATGCAGTAAAATACTTAAATATAATATTCATGTACATGTACCAAAAGAAATAAACCGGCAAGCACAAGATTAAATTTTTGTGGTAGAAATAATATATACTGTTTGTTAATCCTGCATACATGTACTTCTGGATCTGTCCTGATTTTAAGCACCTGTGTTTGGATGAATGAAGATTTTCATAGTGTGGTGCTGACTATAACAAGTACCCCTATGATAAGTGGTTAACATGGCACTCCATACGCCTCTTGTTTTTAAACAGGTTCCCGGGCCTACTGCTGCCAGTGTTGTCTTCGCTCCGTCCAGGAAATAACCAAACTGACTGACCCTCAGCTCAAGTGGGTGTGTGGCAAACATTGATGATGACTCAGCTTAGAATCTCACCAAGTGGATTAAACTCGTCTGTGCTCACCATTTTGTGTGACGTTTGTTCGTTGTGTTCGGTATTTAGCTTACTATGATGAAGTTTTTCTGATCAAATTTTTTCTGGTGTTTGTGAATTGTCCAATTTTTTGTTTGTATCTATACCTCAGTTACATTTTGTACAAAATCATCTTTATCATCAAAGAAATCTAAATCATCCTCAGACTGGACTTGATTGTGGGTTATTATGTTTCCTAAATGGTCAGTACATTATGTAATCAGTATCCTAGCAGATGATTTTAAAAAGTCTTGTGTCTTTCAGATAATCTTTTAAAGATGTAGGTGCATGTACTAGTGTATTTTGACCCAAAAATATCCAGGTAATAGCAAAAATGTCTAACTGAAAGATGCAGGGTTGAAACTTAACACTTTCCCACAAAATATTCATTTGCCATTTGATTATGACATGGCATATACATCAATTTCATCGTACATATAATTTTATCCAATTCGACAGAAAAGGTCTTTTGAATACATGATAAATGTGAAGACCACGAGCAGAGTTTTAGTTTATACAATTTAAACATTACCAAATATTTAAAGATACATGCATGCATCTTGTATTATTTTTTTTTCTTCTCAGGACTACATGCAATCAAAACATTTTTTAGACATTCCTGTTTCAGGAAGGGGTTTGGCAAGACTGCTGTTTGATTATGTATTCATTCTCTTGTGAAGTAATTAATGTTTAATCAAGTCAATTTTATTCAGACCACACCCACTTCCATTTATTAAAATTATGATCGACTGGGTCTTTCCAATTAAAGATTTCACAGAATAATAAAGTACATTGTAATTCCAGTTTGTCAAAATAACATTCGAGCACCTCGAGATGTGTTCTCGATAGTCTTGGCTTATTGTTTGATGTAATGCATGAGTCACATCTCACTACGAAGGTAATGGTCTATCGGACATCTTTTTTGTGTCNATGCATGAGTCACATCTCACTACGAAGGTAACACAGGTGAGTGTGTGGTCTATCGGACATCTTTTTTGTGTCTTAATTTCTTAGATTTTTGCTGAAAAGTATTGTCCATTGAATTAGTATTTGAATTGTACCTGGCATTATATATAATATTATATGTAATGAAATTAATGAAGTGTTATTGTGTGCAAACACTGACCTAGTCTGAACGAGTGCACCTGCTCAATGTTGGCAGTGAATCTTATGACAGCGTAGACCATATGCTTACAACAGCATATAATTCTCATTGTGTGCAATTTATATGCTGTAATTAGTAATTATATTGTCTTGATTGAATATGTAGTTAATATAAATAAAAAATATTGTCACTTAATTTAGCTGTGGTCTCCACAAAACCCTCATGCTTTTTAATTAACTTCTGGATTGTGAATACTATCCTACTTTGAGCAAAACAAAAGGGTTGAGATAGAAATAGAAAAGAACTACATGTATATGTCCATCATAGTCAAAATAAAATCATAACTATATTTGATTTGCTATTGTAAAGAGAGATGGATACTGAGTAACAGATTATAATGAGCTAGATCTGTGCACGTGCTTATAATGCAATTTCTGTCTTGCAACTTGTGTCTGTTCATCACAAAATGGCCTTGTCCTGCGATTTCTGCACCACAACTCCAAGAGACTTAAGACTAGCTGCTATTTCACATACTCTATTTTATAATATATTATATTGACCACAGTAAGCTACAAATGTTGGTGCTTGTGTGTGCTACATATATCCCAGACCAACAACCCAATTAATCCTCCCAATTTTTGAATTTCATTGTGTGACATATCAAAATAACATTTTTGATTTACAAATCTGAAATGCATGGCTCATCAATATTTGATATGGTTAGCTGTACAAAGTACATGTATGTCATGCACCATGTGATACGATTGAATAAAGAAAATTCTCACAATACTATTTATTACCTTTTTATCCCCTCACAACTAGTTGCAGAGGGGATATAGCATTGCCGCCGTGCGGATGTCCAGAACCTTGTGAATAAGATAGAGGCAAGGTCATTCATCAGAGAATCATCCAAAAAAACCTTCCATAAATGTTGCCCATGGACAGAGGATGAACCCTATTGATTTTCAAGTCACTATGGACTTGACTAAAGATAGAGACAAAGGCATTCATCAGAGAATCATCAAACTTCCATAAATGTTGCCATGGACAGAGGATGAACCTATTGATTTCAAGTCACTATGACTTGACTAAAGATAGAGACAAAGGCATTCATCAAGAGAATCATCAAACCTTCCACAAATGTTGCCCAAGGACAGAGGATAGACCTATTGATTTTCAGGGTCACTATGGACTTGACTAAAGATAGAGACAAGGCATTCATCAGAGAATCATCAAACTTCCACAAATGTTGCCCATGGACAGAGGATGAACCCTATTGATTTTCAAGGTCACTATGGACTTGGCTAAAAGATAGAGAAAGGCATTCATCAGAGAATCATCAAACCTTCACAAATGTTCGCCATGGACAGAGGATGAACCCTATTGATTTTCAAGGTCACTATGGACTATGACTAAGATAGAGACAGGCATTCATCAGAGAATCATCAAACCTTCCACAAATTGTTGCCCATGGACGAGGATGAACCCTATTGATTTTCAAGGTCACTATGGACTTGACTAAAGATAGAGACAAAGGCATTCATCAGAGAATCATCAACTTCCACAAATGTTGCCCATGGAAGAGGATGAACCCTTTGATTTTCAAGGTCACATGGACTATTTGCTAAAATTCTTGTGACAGATAGAAGCTCAGCATTCATCAGAGAATCATCAAACTTTCACAAATGTTGCCAATGGAGAGAGGATGAACCTATTGATTTCAAGGTCAAAATGGACTATTGACTTAATTCTTGTGAACAGATAGTGGACAAAGCATTCATCAAAGAATCATCAACAGAGATGGGCAACAATTACACATATCAGTTTTCGATTGCAAATCGATTCTTGGAGCAAATTTGTGTAATCGATTTGCAATCGATTACTTATCTTTTTTCCGTTAATCGATTGCAATCGATTTTTTGGATTAAGTAATTATAGATTGAATTTCAATTACATTGATAAAAACACATAAAAACTCTAATTATAACACGTTTCTTTTTATGAAGTTGTTCAACATATGTACAAAATGAAATCATAAGAGCAAGATAGTGAGTTCTTCACATTATTTTGTGTTACATTTGATCATCATTATTTTTAAAGTGTCATCACTAAGCCTACACCTCTCTGGACGAACATATTTTTGCAGTATTTACATTTGGCCTTTAGGGTTCCAATCTGGAATTTCATCTGGCAGTTCAAAATGATTCACCAAGACTTTGACATGTTTTAAAAATGTTTCATATCTATACAACTATGATTTGAATTGTGTTTTAAAAAAATCATTCATATCAGTGAACAGTGTTCAATTTTCCCTCAAAGGACAATTATTGCCCAAGGATATAGATAAGTGTTAAGGGATTAAGTAATATACCTTACAGATAAGAAATATTGTTCTAGAAAGATTATGAAAACATTGTAAACTTTTTTTTCAGATTGAAGAGTATTTATCTTGTAATGTTCTTGATAACAAAAATATCTGGATAAAAAATTGAAAAATAATTGAATTTAATCGTAATTACTTATGATTTTTTCAGCTATAATCGATTTTATTCAATTAAAAGTAATTGAATTTTTTTTTATAATCGATTACTGTCAATTACAGAAAAAATTTAATTAATTGCAATCATTTCGATTACCCATCTCTGATCATCAAACCTTTCACAAATGTTGCCATGGATAGAAGTAAACCTTTTGATTTCAAGGTCAAATGTCACTATTGACTCTTGTTTAAAATCTTTGTGTTGCGAGGGATTGCTACTGCTTGCGTTGCCTTGTTAGTATTTTATTCGGCATGGCGTTTACATTTAGTACTATGATTATCAGCTGGACGTTCTTCAACAAACACTTAATGTAGAGAAGTGCTGATAGTGAATTCCTGCGTCATCAAATAGGAATCTTAAATATTCAGGACAGAATGGATCTTGTGTACTCACAGTACAGAGTATACTTGTATTACTTCTTTACAACAACTATTCATGAATGAATCAAGGTCAGTAATTGGGCATGCAGTGGTCTGGAGAGCTAAATTTTGTCTCGGGCAATAGTTCATAACTGATATCCTGCAACTTCAGTTGCCATGACAGATTGGGCCTCTGCAGAATCACTATATGGCAGGGCCCTCTACAATACCATAAATATTAACCTCAGAAGTTTTTGCAATTATTGCAGTATAAAGTCCTTTCAGGAGTGCATCTACTATATCAAAGACAAAATGAAATGCCAAAAGGGATGCCATTATCTGCAACATACTTGAAAACAAATCAAGAATAAAAGATTTTTAACAAATTTGCCCATTTCGAACATATTTCTGTAATTAGTACTCCATCAAAAAGAAAAATTCTCTACTGTTAAATGAAAAGAGTAAAATCTATAAATATGTACATTTATTAGAACAATATTCATTTCACATTCAGGTAATTAAGTTGATTGATCTGAAAAAATAGATGTGATATTTTGATGACCTAATTACAATTTCTACTGGCATGGGGGCGATGATTGATCAGATCTGTATGAATATACAATCTGTCTATAAAACAGTGTGATATTCCATCTCTCTGTAAATGATACACATGACAACAGTCAGTACAGGAACAACCAGAGGTGTGGAATGAGGCCGGGACACCCTGCTGTAGATCGCTCGTCCTTCAAGGTGGTCGTGGTACGGCCATTAAGCAATGCTGAAAAATCATACAGAAATATATTAAAAGAGACAATCCTGATATCTTTTTCAAGTCTGCATATAAAATATTCATGCATGTTCTGTTGTATTAATTTTTTTTGTATTTAATCAAATGATATACCTACAGTTACAGTTTTAGTCATAGAATAGGTTACATACGTGTAACAGCAATAACTTTTCCAGGACAAACAAATTTTCACCTCAATCTTGACTAATACGNATAATTTTTTTTGTATTTGATCAAATGATACACCTACAATTACAGTTTTAGTCATAGAATAAGTTACATGCCTGTATAACAGCAATAACTTTCCAGGACAAATTTTCACCTCAATCTTGACTAATACGTAGAATATTTATAAACCTGTTTGAGATTTGGTGGCATACAGTTTTTGGTCTGTTCCATAACTTTTAAATGGACGATGATGGAGCTTTCATAATGTGTATTTCTTGTGACAAGACCTTTCATTTTGGTACAACAAGAGCAACGCCAATATGGCATAATGCGCCCGAAGATTTTGAAGAAGGAAAACATATTACTATAGTATACAGGGATTCATATTATAGCGAGGTAGCGTAGTACTTTAGGTGCTAATTCATTATTCACTTTATTGTTTTTATTGAGAAACAATAAGCATTCTTCACTTGGCATAAGGTGTATGGCCTATGGGTACCAATTTTGACCATCCTTGTCCCAAAAGCGGATACTATGACCTTGACCTTTAAAAACAAGCATTTTCCTCTTATCATTGTGATCAATTTACCAAGTTGTAGGATCCTGGAGCTTACCGTTTCAGAGTTGGCGAAAGAACTAAAAAATCTGTCGGACACAGTGTCCTACAAATAGCTAAAAAGTAACAAAAACTACAGGACACACTTAAAATTTGCCGGACCAAATAGAAAACCATCAAAATATGTAAAATCAGACTTCACGTAGAAACCAAAATTGAAATTTCCGGTATTTTGTTTCGATAAGAAGAAAAAAAATCGCATGAATAATTTTCATACTTTTCATGTTTAATATCAAATAAGATAAACAACTTTTGAAATTTTATTTTTTGAACGATTTTACTATATTGTGTATTCTGAAAAATCTACCGGACACAGTGTCCGGCTTGGTTCTAAAAACTATCGGACATTGATCAAATTTATCAGAGATCGCCGGTAAGCCGGCGTCTTTCACCAACTCTGTCGTTTGGTCTGTATCCTGCCCACATAGTTTTNAAGCCGACATCTTTCGCCAACTCTGCCGTTTGGTCTGTATCCTGCCCACATAGTTTTTCTTCTAAGTGATGCCTTGACCTCTGACCATGAGAAACAATTGACATCTTCCCCTCATCACCATGATCAAATGTACCAAGTTGTAAGATCCTGGAGCCCACAAGATCCATACAGGCAGACAGATGATGCCATACCACAATGCATCCAGTCTTTGACGGACATATAAAAAGTGCTGACCTTGCAACCTTGGGGTTTGATCTACTTTAATTAATCTTGGCCATAACTTTTGATTGGTTGGTGATAGTGCTTCCTAATTTCATATTCATTTTTTTTTTTGGATGACCTACATTATGTAGCAAAATATTTTACCTTATGACCTTGACCTTTGAGTCTGACCTACTCTTTATGAATGGTTAGTTCTAAGACTTTTATATTTCACAAGTATATTCCTTGTAATAAGACCTATCTTTGGGTACCAGAATAAATTCGCTGCCAGATGGAGAAACCAATGTTTCACAAACACATCTTGTTTCAACTTGCTGTGATACAAGCTTGATACTATTGACATGTTTTTCACTGGATCTAAATGGATCAGCACTCATTGGAGGTTATGGCCAAGATCAGCTAAATCCATTATCTTCCCCAACGAAGGGGAGATAAATCTTCAGGGATTAAATCTAGATGTACCTTTCTATTAAGCTCTCTCTCATCTCGGTGGAGATGGCACTTGGGGTCCTGTCCCCTAGTTTGAAAACGCTCTCAATGACAGACAACTCTGTACTGGTGGTGTCGAGTCCACAGAAGGCGATCCAATCATTGACCACCATGCCTGCTCCAATCACGTCACTACCACGATTTACCGTGCCAGCCTACAGATAGAGAGAATAATTCCATGATTCACTGTGCCA